>BQNB010024224.1:0-58455 GCA_026074375.1 Tanacetum coccineum
CAAAGAAAGCTCAAAGATCACACAAGTCAAAGGAACTAAGCTCAAAGATCACTACATTATGTACAAAGAAATCAATGCAAGAAGAAATAAAGACTACGAGCTGAACACAAGATCAACATTACAGAGCTTAATTAAGTATTTTCTGGGGTGACCTCCCTTAGGGGAAGATTGTTAGATATTAGAAAAAGACTCGGTCACCCTGTGTATTTTACCGTTTATTGTTGCTCGTAGTTAAGTAGTTAATGTATAACATTCGGTAATGGGCCGGGTATTAAACCCAACGTGTAAGCCCACTACTAAGGCCTTATGGCCGGTTTTGTTGATACTATATAAGCCTCTTCCATGCCATGGAAGAGGTGAGTTAGTCATTTACATAATACAAGTTCATTTTCTCTCACTAGAAAGTTCTCTCTCACTTTCTCTCTCTAGAACTTGGCTATTCCACTAGTCATTCGATTGTGTTATGATTTCCAATATCCTACATAAAACATGTTTAAAACGTCAACAACAAAGTTGAGTGAAATTCATAGAGTTTAAAATAATTGATAAGCAATAATCTTTGAACACATAATTAGTTCTCGGGAAAAACAAAGCAACAAATGCAATGTATAGCAACTTCTTTTCTTTCACGCAATAAGCTCATGACACCGAATGTTAACAATACATATGGCATTTCATATGTTAAAGTGCCCCAAAACAAGGTATTATTGTCATATACCTTCTATCTTCTAAATATAACAGGGTGTTCACCTTCGGATTCATACCTCGGACAGGGTTATCAAACCCAATAGATCAATTTAATGCATTATCGTTCACCTCACAAGGCAATTAACAACAAGGCAATTAACGGTTCATGAAATAAGGGACTTCGAAAATAGCAACATATGCGGAACAATCCCATAATCGGTTCCAGCATAACCAAAAACATATGTGTATTAATTTATAAACAAACATGTATTATCCCCCATCGCGGGATTTAAAACATTTAAAAGATATAATGCGAGGCTAAGAACTCACCTAAGAGCAATGATCCAAATCAATCAATCAATCAACAAGCGCAATAAACTTTACGTCTCAACCGCGACCTATATAGTACATATATAGCGGCACGTGACTAAAAGTATAACATATCATATATTGCATACTTGCAAGCATATATATATATATATAATTATATATAATATATATAATATATATAATATATATCTTAAATATATAAATCACCACTACATAAATATACAATCATACACTTAGAATCATCCAAGTCGACGTAAACTTTTCCGCTTTGACTTACTTAACAATATCACAATGTTTTCAATAAAGTTTCTATTTTTAGAAAGCTTGCCGAAAGTAAAGATAATATAACCCAAACTTATAGTTTCATCTTAGTTTAACTAACATTACGAATCCTTTGCTTGTTATAAACTATATTCAAAAGTATACGCAAGTTTGACTTTCAAAAGTCAAACTTCGTAGTTGACTTTTTACCCAAAAATAACCCAATCTTGACTCGGCCGTAAAATCTTCGTTTTTAGGAGTTACAAGGCCTACCTTATATCAAAACGGACCTTAGAACATCCTTTATCATATTCAAAAGCCTAATTTAGATTTCAAAAATTTCTCGACACGCTATGGTCAAGTCAAACTTTCTGGTCAACAAAAGTCAACACAAAGTCATACCAAAACTCATTTTTACCAAAATCCAACCATTCCAATATGTTTAACTAGCCTAAAAACATGTACTAAAACCATCAAACTCATGTTCATACTTGAAATACTTTCAAACCTATTTTGCACTTGAATCAACTAGCTACAATCACATATAGGTAATAACCATCTAATTAATCAACACATAATAACAAGTAAACACTCACAAAGCTAGAACAAGACTTGACTTTGCTTCCCCCTTGACCAAACCGTACGGACAAACCCCAAAGCCAAACCAAAACCCCTTTTTAAATTAAACCACTTCAAAATAACAACAATCTAGCAACTAGAAACACACCCTTATACTTGGAATTTACAAGAATCAACCAAAAACCTAACTTCTTCAATACTTATTGCATGTGAGGTTTTCTTAGTGGGATTTGTAGAGGATTGAACAAGGATTAATATGGTATCAACGGATTTAAATGCATGTAAGTAACAAATTTTTGACAATGATTTGTATGTGTGTGTGTGTGTGCTAGTTCGAACGGCAAGAAGAGAGGGAGAGGACAAGAAAATGAAATTTTTTATAAAAGAATAAAATGAGAAGTATAAGTGCCTATTTATAGAATTAGACTTTGGTATATTGGCAAAACTAGTCCCTCCATACTCCATCTCTTTTAAAATTAGTACAAGTCATCCTTTTTATAAATAACATTCGGCCAAAAACTCGAGTCACACCATGTTTGTAAATATTTTAAATCCGTCCCACTAAATATAGTTTAAAACCTTTAATAAAACGTTAAACCTCGTAAAACACGACCTTTAAACACGGTTTTTACAAAAACTCGGGGAAACGACGAAAAATACAAAATTAACATATTTACGCTCTCGGAGCAATAAAATAATTTTTTTGACTTTCTTAGATGCTAAAAACAAATAGAAACAAAATCACGGAATGAAATTCATCAATAAATGGAAATTCTCATCAACCACATATAGCATAACGACTATAATTATTTACATAATTAAAATAACTATCTTAGCTAAGGATAGACGTTGACATGAAACTTGGTTTGTTACATTCTCCCCACCTTTAGGGAGTGACGTCCCGACACTCAGCTCGTCTCATCCACTCTCTCTGCTTTGTCCTTACTTGTAAAGAGATGAGAGAACTTTCTTCTTAAATCTGATCCTCAAGTTCCCGAAGTAAAGTCTATACCCTTTGCTAAATTCCATGAACTTTAACTATAGGTATCCGACTCTGCTTAAGTCGCTTGACCTCTCTATCAACAATTTCTACTGGTTCCTCAATCATATGCAACTTATCATCAAGTTGAATTTCTTCCATCGGAACTACAACATCACCTTCCGCTAAACACTTCTTAAGATTCGAAACATGAAAAGTACTATGAATTCCCTTCAATTCTTCAGGCAACTCCAACGTATAAGCTACAGGACCCACTCTAGCTACAATCTTAAATGGCCCAATATAACGTGGACTTAACTTTCCGCGCTTTCCGAAACGCACAGCGCCCTTCCATGGCGATACCTTGAGCAATACCATATCACCAACTTCAAATTCCAACGGCTTAAGTCTTCTATCCGCATAACTCTTCTGGCGACTACGAGCAGTTAACAAACGATTCTTAATCTGGACAATCTTCTCAGTCGTATCGCGGATCAACTCTGGACCGGTGAGTTGGCTTATCCTCAACAATCACTCAAGCAACGGGTAATTCTACAACGTTCTTCGATACAAAAAATCATATGTGTGCAGCTTAATTACTTGCGTGATAACTATTGTTATATGAGAATTCGACCAATGGCAAATGGCGATCCCAACTATTTCCAAAGTCAATCACACAGGCACGCAACATATCTTCCATCGTTTGTATTGCCCTTTCACTTTGACCATCCGTTTAAGGGCGGTAAGCGGTACTCATATCCAAATTTGTCCCTAATGCCTTCTGAAGCGATCTCCAAAAAATTAACGCAAAATGGCTATCTCGATCCGAAATGATCGAAACAGGTACACCATGCCTACACACTATTCCTCAAATATCATCGCTGGAGTTCTCTATACTATCCATTTTCTTCATAGGCAGGAAATGAGCTGATTTGGTTAGTCGGCCGACAATAACCCAAATCGTGTCATACCCACACGGCGTTCTCGATAATCCACTCACAAAATCCATAGTAATTCTTTCCCACTCCCAAACAGGAATCTCAGGTTGTTGCAGCAACCCATACGGTTTTTGATGCTCGGCCTTAACTTTCGCACAAGTCAAACACTTACTAAGGTATGTGGCAATATCCGCTTTCATATTCGGCCACCAATACAACAACTTCAAATCTTGATACATCTTATCCGATCCCAGATGGATAGAATACTTGGACTTATGCGACTCATGCATAACCAAATCTCTCAATCCACCGAATCGCGGCAACCAAACACGATTCCCAAAACAACGTGTTCCATCAGGGCAAAATTCGAATATCGGCTTAATCAATCTCCCTAAATTTTCTGCTTTTACATTCTTTCTTTTCATGGCTTCTCCCTGAGCTTCATGAATCTGCTTCGATAAATCATTGTGAACAGTCATCATCAAAGCTCGAACACGCAATGGCTTTTCCCTTCCCTTCTGACTTAAGGCTCATCCACCACATACCTTTTCAGGATGATACCGAATTTCACAATCGTAATCACTGCAAAACTTTTTGTTAAACTTTTTGCAAAAATCATCCTAATAAGGATGATTTTTGCCGGACATTTGCTATTCAGGGATGATTATTGCCAATAGTATCGGCTAGGGATGATTAGTGCCACTAACTACAAACCACAGGGATAATTTTTGCAGTTTAGTCTTTGTTTTATGTGTAATTAATAAAAAATTATGCATGAACATGTAAGAGGGAAGGAATGAGTGATGTATAGCAATAAAAGTAATCAAATTGCAATAAACAAGAAAAGAAGATAATAATTGCAAGACTCAGTCATATGGTTGGCCGCTGGCAATGGAATCCGAAAGATTCTAAACAGTGGCGTAAAGGGAGGAAAAGTTTTGATTCAGTTTGGTGTTTTAAGTGTTCACATGTCCAAATTTAAGGTGCATTTGGTTGACTACAAAATGCATGATACACATATGACATATGCAATCATATATGAACGGGTAAGTTTAAATCTACCAAAACTTTTTTCTAAACATTGACATAATCATTATGTTTTTTACTTTTAATTAAAAAAGGGTTTTGCTAAATGGACACAATATTTCTACTATATGGACACTAATTAATTGATAATCATTAATGAATTTTAAGTAACCATTAATAATACTTTAATTATTATACTAATCATTAATGTTTTTACCTTTTTATTAATCTTTTATACAATTATCTCAAACATTATTAATATTTATATTTTCTTTTATTTTCTTATTACTTTTTCAAGTATATAAGACCTACGCAGTACATACATACAATCCTAATTTGTATGCATGTTTTTAACGTAAAAAGATACAAACGCCATTATTTTTTTTAATTGAAGCTTGTTGGCATGAGCTTACTTAACAAGTCATTTTTTCTTGAGATTTTTATCTCATTTTTGTTGTAATCTGTCATATCTAAGATCATGTTGTTTGAGCTTTGTTATCTATATTTAACAATGTTTTGAAAACCGTGTTTCAATAAAAAAAACCCACACCACACTCGAGGTAAAAAAGATTTTTTTTACAAAATGCACCTTCAAATACGCGAAAAGTTATTAAAAAGACATTTAATTTTTACTTATTTACGATTTTTTTATATAACAAATTTATTTATCAGGTATGGAACGTGTATCTATCGATTTATTCATAAAAAATATGCCACTGAAAAAGACCGTTCAATTGCAAACAAAACGAGTCAATATTGCATTGTTTGTGGCATACGTACAATATTATAAAAAATGTTGAAGTTTGATATATATTTTTAAATATTTTACGAGAAGTCTTTGAGGTTATCAGCTCGCTGCAAAGTTAGTCCTTAATGACTAACTTTGCAACGTAACGCTACGTGAAGGACTATTTTTGTAAGAAAAATTTAGAAACGAATAACACAAATAATTCACAGGTTTATCGGTCCGTTGCACAGTTAATCTCTCGCGCTTCCGCGACGAAACGCGAATTACAAACCTCATTCCACAAACAATTTGAGAATAAAAAAAATTAGGAACCGCCATATTCTACAATCGTGTTGTATAGTCACTGGTATAAAATCAATTTAAGAACAAATAAAAATTTGTATTATAAAATTTGTCCGTACATGTATATATACAAGCGATAGCTTTTTGTGAAAAAAATTATATTTTTAATATTAAAAATTTACAAAAGTCTAAGTGATAAACTTTGTTTTTTTCAAGATTTTGAATGCACAATTTTACATGTAAAAAAAAGTTTGACAAGTGTTTATCTAGTGTTTTTGATGTCTATTTAGTAGGACCTTTAAAAAATCATTTTACATTTTACTTTTTTCTAAACTTACCATCATTTGTATAATCATTATGCATTTTTTTTATATAATGATTAATGTAATGATTATGTTCTTTTATAATTTTTTATTATAAACTTTATACTTTTTGTTTATTTAACTATACATACATATATAAAAAAATAAGCAAATATTCAAACATTCATTAATAAAAAAACTAGAATTACAATAAATAGAACGTTATATTATTATTTCGATAGGTCAAAAATTTCAGGAATACGATAATAATGCTCGCGAAACTCTTCTTGACGACTAACATATGGGTCTTCGCATCTAGATGCAATGTCACTTCTATAAGTCCTCCAAAGTGGATGAGTCATCGGTAAAGGGAAACCTTCACGTAATGCCGCTTTAATATAATGGTTACCATACACATGAGCAATGACAATTGTCTCATGTGGCTCTGATTGTGGTGGACTAGACCAAAGCGGAAAAGTTGTAGTACAACCTTCGACATCTCCTCCATTAGCTAGACTTATAACAACTCTATTGTATGCATAAGCAATAATCAAATCCGTGTTTGGAATTTCCATCCATTTTCCAGCGAATCGTATGGTTTTATAAATTTGTTTATAACCTGCCGTTTCAAATATGTACTTGTAGTTTTGATGGTTAGCCTCTAACTCCCGCACCAAGTCAGACCGAATTCGAGGCCACTGATCCTCAGATGGACCAAGATGACAACGACCGATCGAAATCCGCAAAGATAAGGACGAAAAATTTGTGGAAGATGTCTCAAAAATCTTTCAGAATCGCTTGTTACCGTAGATGAACCATGTTTGGCAAACGACTGACTCACATATGAACTGTGTCTTGCAGGTTCTTTATTTAAATCTGGGAACACGTTGGGTGCACATGTTTCATAGTTCGAGTAGGAACTATGTCTCGCCGATTCCATATTCAAGTCAATCCCAAAAAGTCTGGTTGAATAACTCCTTATACCGTGATCTTGACTTTTCGGATAAAACCATTTACACGTCGCTTACGTTATTTTTCGACACTAAGCTAAATGTCTAGTCCTAATCTTATCTAGAACCAATCTACCACTTCATAAGCACTACACAATCACAAGATCTACACTATTGGATTTACACACGATCCGAATCACACAATTACACAAGATAATTACAATAGAGATTTGATACTTAGAAGAAAAGAGGAAAGATCTCGAAATAACAATTCGTTTCTTGGCGAATATGAATGTTCTTCTCTTACACTTGAAACAAGATCAAACAATGTTAACGATCAAGAGATTTAGTGAGAAAAAGAAGGTTTTCCCTTTTCTTATGTCTAGTGATTTCAGCATCTTCCAGATTCAAGAATCAACTAATTTAAGCAAGAATATAGAGTCCTAAGTTAAGATGCAAATCATTTAGCATATAGTAATTTTATACGCATGTCATAATCTCCTAGAATTAGTTCACATAGAAAGTTGATAGGATGATAAAATTGAAAAGACCATCCAAGTCGCATGAAATCGTCTTTTACCATTCCTAGTCCTAATGAGTGGGTTAAAAAGTCAAATCATTCGTTTGAGAATGAAAAATGCTAGATTGTATGGAGTGGAGGTTTCGATGCAATAAAGCATATGACAAAGACACGCGGAGACATGATCCTGATGACCTCCTAAACAAATGACGTTTTCACGAATGATATTAACCTATGGTTTCATATGAGGTTAAATTTCGCGGGTTAACAATTGTAGTTTTTATCTACGACAACGGTGTTCTTGTTTTTTTGGTGCCACGAGTAACTTGACCTCTGTTTTGTTACCGAGGAACTGAATTAAAATGGTGTGTATAAAAATGTGTATAAGAACGTGTATAAAAAGGTGTATAAAAACTTAATTTAAAGACGTGTATAAAAACATGTATAAAAACGTGTATTAAAAAGTGTATAAAAGCATGTATAAAATTTTAAAATAATTATAATTTTTTTTAAAGAAAACAAATTTTTAGTTAATTAAAAACTGCCGTTATTATAAAAGACTAACGTTGCAAACATTCGTTAACTAAATAGATTAATGTTGCGACATTATATACTAACAGTATATAATGTGTTTCAAGTCGGAACAAAATTTGAAAGTATGTAAGTTTCCGTGCTAATAAAAAGGTAAACGTTTCAAGTCGATAAATTTTCAAAAGTACGTTGTTAATATATGCCTTTTACCCTTTCTTAACCAATGTGTTTTTTGTGGAAGAATAATTATTTTTGGACGGAACGAGTGTTTAAGCATACATGCAAATAAATGAATAGAGAAATGACATTATCAAAAATGGAGCCGTAGTTAAATAAAAGAAAAACAGACAAATTCATTATTTAAAAATAATTTAATGATTAAACATATACTCTGATGAAATGAAATGGGCCCCACTTAATTAAATAGAGTTGCAAAATACTAGTAAAAAGGAAGACACAGTTCGCGAGGTTTAGATAAATTCTGGTAGATTTAGTAGCACCCTATATGAACACTAATAATTTTTTATTTTTTTTAATGGCCGGGAGTATGGGTTTTTTTTAACGGTAAAAGATAAATATATAAATAAAAGGCTATTTGCAAGACGCTAGAAGCTAAAAAAGTACAAATACAATATTAGAAAAAGCAAAAAACTTATACTAGCATCTTCCCAAGTCTTTAACTGCGAGGGCTACAAAAAAGATGAAAAAACTCTTGCCTATAAAGGACAAGAGAAAAATCCCCACTCACGGAGGCCGAGCCACCAGTTTTCACTCCGGAGCGTTTTTGATGCAACTCCAAACAAGCCTCGGGGAACAAGAGAGGATAAAAAAATAAACGTCATCCTAAACCGTTTCTCGAGATAAGCATAGGGGATTTAAGCCAGTCAATCCAATTGCAGATCATGTGACCCCTATGATGAAGCCAAGAATACGAGGAAAGGCGAATGCTGTCGAAAATGTCACTTTTCCTCATCGGGTGCGAACGAAAAGTAACACTGTTGCGATACCTCCAAAGTCACCAAAGAGAAAAAGAAAAATAACTGATAAGTGTTGAGACTTCTCTTTAACCACCTGCCACGAAGTAAACCAACCTTTTCAATGCTCATACGAAGTAAAAGGAGGAAAAGAAATATCACACCATTTACGAATAAGCATCCAAATATCCTTGGCAATATTACACTCAAAGAAAATATGATTTGAGGATTCCACGTTACTATTGCAAAAGGGACAAGAGATCGCCTGAATATCAATACCGCCGGAAGAAAGATTCAACTTATGAGACAAACAATCCAGAATCAATCTCCAAATAAAAAGTTAACCTTTCGAGGAATGTTTTTGTCCCAAACTGTCGATGGAGCCAAAGAAAGGAGAATCTTCGAATCAATAATGCATCGAGCGTCCTTTACAGAAAAAGTTCCATCAGTTCCCAACGACCACACACAAGTATCTTTAACTTCGTTAATTTTTGCAGATTTAATTTCAAAAAGCATGTCGAGTGTCACACCCCGGCAAGGCGGAAACGCGAGGCGTAACGAGAATGGATATCATCACAACACAATGGTGTCTACTATAGAGAAATCTAAATGAATGAAATAACCAAATGGACACTATGTGTCATGACAATACCCAACACAAGATAAAGGAGTCTTGCATTACTAAAGTAATGTCGTACACGAACAAAATAATCCAAATACCAACAATCTCCAACAAACAAGTATCAAGCAAAACAAATGTCATAAATGAAAAGACTAGAAAAGACAACTCCACTAAGAAAATGCCTCAGGGTTCTCTCTATACACTCTTCTTTAATTCCTTCTTATCATCACGATTACTCACCTGAAATGAAGCTTAAAAACGTTCACACAAAGGTTGGTGGGATGTCAGAGGTTTTACGTCACCAATCACAAGATTTAAATCAATTACTGAGATTAATAAAACCTAAAATATGACACTAACATTTATGCTAGCAGTTATACAGGTAACATGTAAAGAACCATATAAACCACAACTAGGATGACGTTGTCCCAATTTCCAACGCATATCTCACCATAAACGGGTAGGAACGTTACCCCCGATCCAACAACTCATAACACTGGGTAGGAACGTTACCCCCGATCCCAAATATGTCACTTACGCACCTAAAAGTCTACCAGCTGGAACTTATACTTAGGCCTGGACCAACACAACATTGAGTATTATTTCAACCCTCCAATTAGATTTAAATAGGTAGAACCACTTCCTTAATACGGAATCACAACATTGAGTCTTATTTCAACCCTCCAATTGGATTTAAATAGGTAGAACCACTACCCTCCAACCGGAATCACACAACAATAAAGCACATCACATATAATAACCACATAACTGTTCATGCCTAAGTAAAACCACATAATCACAACAATTAAAACTTTTCAAAACACTCAAAGCATCATTTCTACCCCAATAAATCATAAAGAAAAAGAGGGGCTAGAAATCACCTGAAGCACAAGCAGCTTCCAAACCAATCTCCACACAAGTATCAATACAAACTACAAAGTGTTACACGCGACCAAGCTAAAAGCTCATGTCCATGTAACACTCATATGATGGATGTATAAGGGTTTAATTAACCATCATGGGTCACCCCGACACCTTGTCAAACTTAAACTTTCATTAACTCCTTTCACTAGTTACTTATAATTAACACAGAATTGCAGAATTTTATCATGACTTTACGTACCCCAAACCCTTACTTTATGAATCTCATAATTAATACCAAAAATCACCCAAGTTCATTTATGAGTATATTAACTACCTTTGGATTTCCAAAAGCCATTTATATGCACAAGTACTCCTAAGAAAATCAAACTTCAATACATCCAATTCGGATTGATAGCACACTAATAAGTTTGGCCTTATTTGACCATACTTAGACATAAAATTAGAAGGTATCCTTCTGGGGTTTCTCTATATACATATGGAACTTAACTACTGTAGAAGGGCTAAGCTCAATTCAAATTTTAAGTTAGGGTTTTACCCTCACAAACATGACCTAAATCTGACCCGTATTTACTGTTTTGACAACTTTTAGTATAACCAACATTTGAATGACTTCCCGACCTAAAAACTTTCGAGGATAGATTTTCTGGAAAGTAAATTCAATAAGCTACTGTTTAGAGTTCAGAAACACTCAAAAACCTATTACCATTATGGATATATTCACTCGTAAACACAGCCCTAAATTCTGCTTACCCTAAATCAAGTTTTTACGCAAATCTAACCTAACCAATTGCATGAACATGACCCTAATCAAGCCATAATCATTCTATCATCATCAAATATCATTAATATTCTGAATTTTATGAAACCCTAGAATCCATCATTGATTTTGTTACATGATTAAAAAGTTACATAAGAATAGAATAAATACCTAGCGCTCTTACTTGCTTCTACGCGATCTAGCTCTTAAATTCTTGAATCAAAACTTGTTTTTCCTTGTTCTTAGGGGCTGAGGTCGACACCATGAGAGGAGGAGCATGAATAAAAACCTAAATTATGAAGGGTTTACAGGTTTTAATAAAAGTATACAAGTCCTAGTCCAAATCAAAAAGCTTTTTCCCTTTTTTTCAATTATCTACAAAATTCGTATTTATGTATGTATGGGAAAAAAAATATTTTTTTAATTTTATTTTCTAGTTAATTAATTTCCTTCAATACCTTAAGTTTAAAAAAAAAACTAAGCTAATTCTATAAACCTTTTCTCATAAAAACTACTTTCTAAATATAACCTTCATTTCACTAAACCACTTTCTACTTTTAGAAAGCTTGCTATAAACTTCTATATTTCACTCACTTATTTCATTTATAAAATAGCATATGTTCTATAAAACCCAATCCTCAATTTTCCAATATTTGACATAGCATTACATGCGACATGTCAATCATTTCCATTATCACCACATGTGAACACCTGGAATATCCGACACTTTAACACACATATTGAATCAAAATGAGATTCCCATACAACTCAAAATGATCTTAAGCACATACTTAACTCACTTAGCAAACATAAAAATCATACTATCAATTCCATTGTCACAAAATGTGAACAAAATAAAATTCCCATATTAACCATAAATTAAATCAAAATGAGACGATCACGCTCATAGATTGATAACCAAACTCACATAAGATCACATAAACACATAGTTATAACACATAATAATATACTTGGGTCAACACTATCGGTTTGACTAACCGGCTCAAGACACGGTTGTCACAGTATCCCCTCCTTTAGGAAATCTCGTCCCGAGATTTAACTAGCCGATTCATCAGCACGATCAACAAACAACTGAGGATACTTAGACTTCATATAATCTTCGCGCTCCCAAGTAAACTCGGGACCACGCTTTGAATTCCAACGAACCTTCACAAGTGATATCTTACTACGTTTTAAACTCTTAATTTCACGGTCCATAATCTCTACAGGTTCCTCAACAAAACGAAGAGTTTTGTCAACCTTAATTTCATCCAATGGCACATGCAGGCTAGCATCCGCCAAACACCTCTTTAGGTTTAACACGTGAAACGTGTCATGTACACCACTCAATTCCTCGGACAATCTTAACCGATATGCTACAGGACCGATCCTTTCAAGAATCTCAAATGGCCCTACATACCTCGGGGCTAACTTACCCTTCTTTCCAAAACGCACTACGCCCTTCCAAGGCGTCACCTTTAACAATACACGATCTCCCAACTCAAACTCTAACGGCTTACGCCTAAAATCCACATAGCTCTTTTGACAATCTCTCACTGCTTTGGGCTTTTCCTTTACCAACACTACCTTATCAGTCGTTTCTTGCACTAACTCGGGTCCAAATCAAACTACTCTCCCAATCTCTGCCCATAGAACAGGCGACCTACATTTCCTTCCATACAAAGCTTCAAACGGAGCACACCGAATGCTCAAATGATAACTACCACCAAAATCAATAACACATGCCCTCATTATATCTTATAAAGTCTGAATCATACTTTCACTTTTGTCCATCCGTTTGAGGATGCTAAGCAGTACTCAAATCCAATCGCATCTCTAACAGTTTCTACAGCGTCTGCCAAAAGCACGGGGTAAATCGTCCATCTCAATCTGAGTTAATCGTCACTAGAATTTCATTCCTTGCTATTATCTCATTAATATAAATCCTTGCCAACTTCACATCTTAAAATTTTCTTGTATAGCTAGAAAATGAGCTAACTTGGCCAATCTATCGATCATCACCCAAATCACATCATACTCACTACTTTAACCTTGGAAATTTAGTAATAAAATCCATGGTGATTCTATCTCATTTTCACTCAAGTATCTCAGGCTGTTGTAGCAAGCCAAAAGTCTTTGACATTGCAGCCTTCACCCCTTAAACAAATCCGACAATTGCTAACATAGGTAGCAATATCCTTTTCTACACGTGGCTACCAATACATGTCTCCAAGGTTATTGGACGTCTTATCCGCTCCCGGATGTACCAAGTACCTTGATGCATGGGCCTTAACCATTACACTTCCTACCAATAGAAACCAAATTCGATCCATAAATTACAAACTCTCATCTCCTTTTCTTTCCATATGTTGCTCTAAACCATGTAGCCTTTCTGCAAGTATGTTCTCTTGCTTGAACGCCTCACTTTAGGCTGCCAGTATCATTCCTCTTACTCGTCTTGATTTCACTCTCTCATTTCTCCTCAACGCATCACCCACTACATTCTCTTTATCGGAGTATCACACAAGTCATTCTTCAAAGTTTAAAAAGCCTCTTCTTGTTCTACACTCCACTCATACTTCTGATTCCTCTCAGTTAGGGAAGTAAGGGGTTTCAACAATCTAATTTTTTTTGCAATGAACGTCGGTAGTAACCTGCCAATCCTAAGAATAATCATCCAATTCCTCACTGCCTCACTCTTACTCGGGTCCACGTGAATACGTTATGATTGACCACGTGACCAAGAAAATGCACTTTTTCCAACCAAAACTCACACTTAGAAAACTTAGCATACAGCTTCTCCTTCCTCAGTGTCTCCAACAAACTTCAAATGAACGTCATGTTCCTCCTTTGACTTTGAGTAGGCCAGAATGTCATCAATGAATACGATGACAAACCTACCTAAGTATGGTTTGCAAACCTGGTTCATTAAGTCCATGAAAACCGCTGGTGCATTGGTTAACCCAAAAGGCATAACCGTAGACTCAAAATGTCCGTATCTTGTTCAAAATGCGGTCTTTGGAATGGCATCCTCATGCACTCGTAGCTGATGATAACCTAACCTAAAATCTATCTTTAAGAAAGGACACGCTCCTCGTAACTGATCAAACAAGTCATCAATCCTAGGGAGTGGATAACGATTTTTAATAGTTAATTTGTTCAACTCCCTATGATCAATACATATATGGAAAGATCCACCTTTCTTCTTCACGAATAACACAGGTGCTCCACACGTCGAATGACTAGGTCGTATGAAACCCTTGTCTTGCAACTCTTGAAGTTGCCCAGACAATTCTTGCATTTCCGAAGGTGCCAAACGATATGGAGACTTCGCGTCCGGCGTCGTTCTAGGAAATAAGTCTATACGAAACTCAACTTGTCGCTGCGGTGGTAGCCCTAACAAGTCTTCCGGGAACACATCAGTAATATCGCGCGCCACGAGTATATCACTTATCCTAGGTTCATCTACCTTAACATTCATTAGGGCTTTGGCGGCTCCAAAGTACGTTTCCCATGAACCCGAAGTATCTTATCACCTTCCAACGGTATTCTAACCACCTTCTCATAACATACTATCATAAACTTCCTCTTGGACAACCAGTCCATTCCCACAATCACATCAAAGCTTCCACGACTCAACGGTATCAACGAACTCCAAGAGTTACGAACAATCGAATAGGATAACAAACGAATATCGAGTCAAAGGCAATAATGCATATAGGAGATTCCACATATGCAAATAGACGTGGATCAAATGACATAAGAATCCTTTGAAAGAAAGGATACGTATATTCACCGAGTGAAAACGTAAACGAAAGAAAATCAACAGGCGTACCACGACAAATGAACACATAAAAAAATATCAATACGAAAGACAGAAATTCTTATACCAATTATCGACTTCACTCGAAAGATCAAATTAAATAATGTTATTATAAAAAGCAGGTTTAAAGTGATTCATAGTGGTAAGGTACGATACACCATTAGATAACCATCTTTAGATTTTTATGACAACCAGAATAAATTTTTCAAAGATTACATTTAAGACAATTTCATTATCATTTTATACACAGTTTTCTCCAAACACCAACACAATACTTTCAAAGGGTTTTATTTTATTATAAGTAGCTAGTGTTAAGTGTTAATGTGTAGGATCCCGGTATCACTTCACTTCATACAATCGATCACAAAATCGAACTAGAAATGAGAAAGAGATGTGAGTTGTTCTAGAGAGAGAGTTTAGAGAGAGAGATGAGAGAAAAGAGAAAAGAGAAAATATATTTTTAGATATTTTGAACAACTTACTTTTCCAAGTGGAAAAGTTCCTTATATACCCCGACACTTAAAAGTGACACGCGGGATATTTAACTAGGACCCGGGCTCGGGTTTTGCTTGGGATTAAACCCAAAACATATACAATATTAGATTAACTATTGAGCCTATTCTGATACTTTTTCCTATACATATGTTAACTAATTGATTGACCGAGACTTAAATACATAATGAACGAACTTCAGTTCTGACTAATATTTTGAGGCTAACAATCTCCCCCGAAGTAAGTTCATTAAATTGAGGCTAACAATCTCCCCCGAAGTGAGTTCATTGATGACACTCCTTCATGAGATCAGTGAGATTGCTTTTGTCGTTTAAGCTCGAGTGTTCTTGGTCTTTGTCTTCGTTGTAAGCTTGTTCCTTCATGCTTTGCGATCGGCTAAGCCATCTTGCGATCTTGTGTCTTTGACCAACATGCTCATACTATTGCATTATCTTGAAAGCTTTATTTCAGAGTTTGCGGAAGTCTTTGTCTTTAAATCTTGAGCTTTCTAGATAGTATGTCTTCGTAGATTGAGCATTTGAATGGGATTGAGGTTGCCGTTACCACCGTTTGACCTGCAGGTTTACGTTAGTGATAAACGAGAAAATTGATTTGAAAATCAATCGACGTGTCACTCGTTAAAGAGTTTTTGTAACACATCGAGAGTGTCATGTTTTTATCAAAATTCATCAACCGTCAATTCATTTACTGGACTAAATCGATATCCAGTTGTCACAAGTTTGATTCATATAGAATCTCGCAAGTCACCTACCGTAGTGCTGTTTGATGATGACACTGGAAGGATTTCCATTCGTCATTGTGAATACTAAAGAGTATCACTCTGAATGTTCTGGCAAATATCACAATGATATTGCGTAGGACTCTTGATAACAGCTTGTGAACCTGATGATGTTCAACAAGTGTTTGAAATGGAATGTGTCCTAACGAGATTTTGATTGATCTCTTGGCTCTAGACTCGATTAGTGCATTTTGGTTTTAGTACTCGGAGGCTGGAGCATATTGCCACCTATTCAATATCAACAATCTCGGAGTGAGATGTTCGCATGGGTTTGACTTTGCCTCCGCAAGAATAACAGACTCACGAGATTGGGTCCAGCCTATTACGCGAATCCGAACAAAAACGATAAATTATCCTATCTCCTTGCGGTTCCACAAAGATGCTCCTTATAACGGCTTAAGTCCTGTTGGAAGAACGGTTCCCAACGAGACTTCTTACGGGTGGGGAAACATAGCTAAATTTCTAAGAAAGTAATACATATTTCATATATAGTTTAAAGGATAGGCAAAATAACTAAAATGACAACTTAGCAAAATACGAGATATATAAGCTATGCAGAAATAGAGAGGAAGCATAGCAGTTATAGCATCAAACACTTAAGCCCTAAATGCATCTATATGAAGGACCCCTAGGTTATAGTCTAGGTCAAACCACCTACTTCTCTATAACCAAAGGCTCTGATACCAATCTATCACACCCCGCCTAGGCGGAAACACGAGGCGTAACATCATGGATATCATCACAACACAATGGTGTCTACTATAGAGAAATATAAATGAAGGAAATAATCAAATAGACACTATGTGCCATGACAATACCCAACACAAGATAAATGAGTCTTGCGTTACTAAAGTAATGTCGTACACGAAACAACATAATCCAAATACTAACATTCTCCAACAAACAAGTATCAAGCAAAACAAATGTCCTAAATGAAAGGACTAGAAAAGACAACTCCACAAGCAATGCCTAGGGTCTCTCTAGCCACTCTTCCTAACATCCTTCTTATCATCACGATACTCACCTGAAAATGATGCTTAAAAACGTCAACATAAAGTTGGTGAGAGTCATAGGTTTAAGACACGAAAATCAAATCCAATTGCACTATCATACATGCTAGCATGCACAACCAATCCAATACAATCCAATCCAATACAATCCAATTACACGATTTCCCAGTAACGATTTATAAGAAACAAAAAAATAATAAAAAAAAAACCTCTCATTCGTTACCATGTCCTTGTAGGTTTACCCCTTAGCCCTGGCCGTAGATACTCTTAAAGTAACCATCCTGCCCGCTAGGCCACAATACCTTCCACTAAACAGGCCATGGATATCCGCAGGTGATCCCCCCTGACTTAGTTCACAATTTTCAATATCACATAACAAAACATGTAGCACACAATATACAATAGTCACGTATAGGCCTGATCTTTGACAATACATTATCACAGTAATCAAAACATTTCCAAACACTTTGCATCATTTCCTCCATATATAAAATCTAAGAATAGAGGGGCTATGATACTCACCTGAATGCTTCAACGCAACTTACCAAATCTCAAAAACGCAACTATACAAAATAAAAACACGGTTACACGCGACCAAGCTAAAGCTAGTCCATGTAACACACATATGATGGATGTCTAAGGGTTTAGTTAACCATCATGGGTCACCCCGACACCAGGCCCAACCTTAACCATCTCATTAAACACTTTACACTAGCTACTTACAATTAACTCAGAATTGCAGAATTTTAGTGTCTCTTTACGTACCCAAAACCCTTACTTAATGACCTTCATAAATTATACCAAAAATCACCCATGTTCATTTATGAGTATATTAACTACCTTGTGATTCCCAAGAATTACTTACATGTATAACTACCTCATAATAAATCAAACTTTAAAACTGTCCTAATTCGGATCTGATTGCACACACAAAGTATCACTCCAACTACCATGCTATTGACATGCTTTCAGAGGTAATTGTAACAGGATTTATCCATAGACATAGGAACTTAAACTACTGTAGAAGGCCTAAGCTTAAATTCCATTTTTATGTATAGTCTTTTCCCTCACCAAACATGATCTAAATTGACCCGTATTTTCTGTTTTGTCAACTTTTAGTTATGGAAACCAACATTGAATGACTCCCGACCTAAAAACTTTGAGCGATTTTCTGGAAAGTACTCTTTTGCTTGTTCATAGGCTTCCTAAGAAACATATCAATACACATTTTTATCATTTAGATATCAGTCGTTGAACACGACCAAATTTCTGCTCAACCCTAATCAAGTTTTAACGCAAATCTACTCCTACCAATTGCATGAACTTGGACCCTAATCAACGCCATTATTTTCTATCATCATCATATATCATTTAATATTATGTATTTATATGAAACCTAGATCATCATATTTAATTGTTACATGCATTAATAAGTTAAATAGAAAGAATAAATACTAGCGTCTTACTTGCTCCCCCCCCCCCCCCCCCATACGCGATCTAGGTTTAAATTCTTGTATCAATTTGTTTTTCCTTTTTCTTAGGGGCTGAGGTCGACACACTTGAGAGGCAGGAGCAGGACTTAAATACTAAATTATGAGGGTTACAGGTTTTAATAATAGTAAAAACAAGCCTAGTCCAAATCAAAAACCTTTTTCCTTTTTTTCTTTTATCTACAAAATTAGTATTTATGTATGTATAGGGAAAAAACATATTTTTTATTTTATTTTTTAGTTAGTAATTAATTTCCTTCAATAATTTAAGTTTTAAAAAAAAAACTAAGCTAATTTTATAAATCTTTTCTCATAAAAACTACTTTCTAAATATAACTTTATTTCATCCAAACCATTTCTACTTTTAGAAGTTTTGCTATAAACTTCTAATTTTCACTTTACTTATTTCATTTCTATATTAGCATACTTTCTTTAAACTCAATCCTCAATTTTTATTATTTGGACATAGCATATTACATGCGACATGTCATTATTTCCATTATCACCCAATGGAACACTGAAATATACGACACTTTAGAAGCATATAGAAACAAAAATGAGATTGCCAAACAACCTCAAAATGATCTTAGCACAATACTTAAACTCACTTGCACACATAAAAATCATAATGATCATTTCCATTGTTTCTTTTTCTTTTAATCTCACAAATTGTGGACAAAAATGAAAGTCCATATTAACCATAAATTAAATCAAAATGAGACGATCACGCTCATAGATTGATAACCAAACCCACATAAGATCACATAAACACATAGTTATAACACATAATAATATACTTAAGTCAACACTATCGGTTTGACTAACCGGCTCAAGACACGATTGTCACAATACTAATATGTAAGATGCATAAAAATGAAACCTTTATGGTTTTTTAACACACAAAAAGTGAAACCTTTTTGTGAGGTGTTCGAACCGCACGAACCAAAACAAACCATAAACTAAATCACCAAAAACCCCTTGGCTCTTAATACCACATGTTGACATAATCAATCACATACACATACACGAATTACTTGGTATTTCTAAAGAGAGATATTTAGAGAAAGAAAGAACTAGAGAGAAAATGGTTACTTCACATAGATAGAAAAATGAGCAACACCCTCTCTACACTTGAAGAGGGCTTTAAATACTTGTCTTGAGTTAGCCATGGGCTTTGGTAGGCTTCCATGGACCGGGCTTGATATCTAATGGGCTTTAAGCTCATAACTTAGGCCCACTTAGCTTAGATGAATTCTCGTAAACTACAATTTCCTATACAAGGCTCGGGAATATATAATGACCATCACTTTACATAAAAACACGGCTAACAGTCATCAAACTTTGTTTTGGTTTGATATCAATAAAAACTCGTTTTATACACCCAAAATCCACGTCAACCGACAAATGTACCTGTCATGTCATAATTTTGTACCAATAAAATCCACGTTAGATTCTTTATTTTATATGTAAATTTAAATTTATTTTACCAAGAACCTTAACACTTTTTAAGTTTTAGATGCACAAATTAACCGCTTTAGTTACAAGAAGATTAAATAAAGATGAAGAGGACTTTATAATCTAGAAAAGTGGAGGACAATAAAATACCACAATGTCATCAAACTTTGTTTGTTTTGATTTGATATCAACAAAAACCTATTTTGTTTCTCAAAATCCACGTCAGCCGACAAATGTACATGTCATGTCATAATATTGTATCGATAAAATCCACGTCAGATTCTTTATTTTATATGTGTTATTCTTTAAATTTAAATTTATTTTACCAAGAACTAACACTTTTTAAGTTTTAGATGCACAAATTAACCGCTTTAGTTACAAGAAGCTTAATTAAAGATGAAAAGGACTTTATAAACTAGAAAAGCGGAGGACTTTATTAAATAGTGATTTAATAAAGAAGTGATTTAAGGCAGTAAAAGAATATATTTTATAAATAGTGATAGAATAAAAAATCCTAATATAAGAGTGATAGACGATTTTGACATTTGAAATTATTTTTCATACTATTTAAAAGTGTGTAAAAAAATATGATAAAATAGAATTTTTTTGTAGTGAATGTAAGTTAGTTTCTGAGTTCCATGAACAATATAATGTAGATTTTATCATATATGTTTGTTTCATTGTTTTCTCTAATGCATGTTTTCTCAGATCAATTAATCTCATGAAGGAGAGCTACTCAGTATAGTCGCCGAGTGAGGGTGCATTTTCGTCCGTTACTTAGGTATGCATGGTAAAATATTTAGCTTAGTTTGATGAGTTTTTAGTAATACCTTGAGGTCTTTAAACGCTGCTTCAGCTTTTTCAGTCTATTCGAATATTTTGTTCTTGTTGCACTCGATCAAGACCTTGAAGAATGGTAGCGATTTTTTCAATGCTCTAGTGATGATGTGTAATTATAACTATATAACATTTAGAGGGTGTTTACTAAATTAAGTGGTTCCATATGAACTACTTAATTAACCACTTATTGAGGAGAGAGAAGCTTTAAAGCTTCCCCAATTAAGATGAAACAAAGGTTTGGGCCCATAAATCTTCCCTCTACCCTTCCATGTCCCCAATGTCTCTCTCTCACAACTTTTTTTAATATTAATTTTAATAATAAAATATCTTTATGAACAGTAAAATAAGGTTATTATATTATGAAGAGTGAAAATATAGTTTTTTATTTTTATGAACTGTAACAAAAATGATAAAAAAAGGAGATTGTGTGTGTGTGTGTGTGAGGACACGTGTTATCAAACACCGGCCATCTCCCATTATCATGTCCACACGGTTTGTGTGTCTTCCTCAGACAGTCACAATCAACCGCCTCACTTTCTCTTCTCATTCTTTCTTCCACACACACAGATCGTGATACGTGATCAATATTGAAGACCAAGTCTTAAGGGTGTTGATACAATGTGCTCCATAATCTACACGTTTACTTATTTGCATGCATGTATTTAGAAGAAAGAAGTGGTCAAAACCACATTGCATTAGTATGTATTCACGTTTCATTTTGTTTTGCATGAATGGGAGTATTGTTCCTGTTTCTTAGGCTAGTGGCAAGTTAGTAGTTTCTATCTTTCTTATAAATTGTAACCTTTTGCATCATTGGAAAAATGGAGAAGAAAAGAAATGAAAAGTTAGTTCAAAGTAGTAAAAGTTTAGTAGTTAGTTTAATTATGTATTAGGAGAGTGATCATCTCGAATCGATCTTATATCAATGGTGCTTTCATTCCTTCGTACTATGCCTCCATCAGTCGAAGAGTCCATGGCTTTCATGGCCAAGAACCTTGCGAAACTTAACGCTATCAACACCTTACACAATGAACAACTAGCCGCATCACACGCCAAACTCATCCTCATCAATAAAGAACTTGTAACCGCAAACGAACGGCTATCCGCTCTCATTAGCAATACTGTGGAACCCGAACAAACTGTGGCTCTGTTTTTCACAGCTTCCTCATCATCTATTACCAAGATAGAAAACAATGTCGCATCACAATCTCAAACAATACCCCTTTCCTTGTTGCCCGCTCCGCTTACCAACAACCCTGTTCGCGAATCATCAAAAGTCCAACAAGAGATAGTAATCTTCCATTCCACAAAGCTTCATCAAACTAGTGCTCTCGCCACTCTCGTCAAGTGCATGTCATCCACCTCTCCTTGCTCGGAAACATTTCCTCCCGGACACCGGTGTGGTCCACCAAAAATTGTTTTTTTCCAAAACGAACCGGAACCACCTTGGAAACCACATGACATGAGGTACAAAGCCATGAGTCTTGAGGACAAGACTCGTTTTAGGCGCGGAGTATTGATACGTGATCAATATTGAAGACCAAGTCTTAAGGGTGTTGATACAATGTGCTCCATAATCTACACGTTTACTTATTTGCATGCATGTATTTAGAAGAAAGAAGTGGTCAAAACCACATTGCATTAGTATGTATTCACGTTTCATTTTTGTTTTGCATGAATGGGAGTCCTGTTTCTTAGGCTAGTGGCAAGTTAGTAGTTTATATCTTTCTTATAAATTGTAACCTTTTGCATCATTGGAAAAATGGAGAAGAAAAGAAATGAAAAGTTAGTTCAAAGTAGTAAAAGTTTAGTAGTTAGTTTAATTATGTATTAGGAGAGTGATCATCTCAAATCGATCTTCTATCAGATCGTCTTTCTCAAGATTCTTCTCAACAAAACTGCGATGGAGATGATTGCAGGTATGTGGTTTTTGAGTTTATAAATTTATGAGTTATGGTTTATTTACGTTTCTTAAAAGTGTATTAATATTACATTATTCTTAGTTTTTGGATGAATCTATTGATAGTTTTAGGGATCATCTAGAAATACATTATTCTTCCACACATACACATGTGGGTTTTGTGAGTGTGCAGGTAACATAACAGGATTTTAAGCGGCTGATGGGATGTCGGAGAAAGCGACAGTAATTTTGAGTAGTGTATCGGGTGTTAAAGGTGGGAAGGTTGTTGTTGTTGACGAAGGAGGGATATCGACTTTTGCTGAGGTTATTGAAGATGGGGTTTTTGTTAAATGAGATGAGTTTGTGGTTGTTATGTTGTTCCAGTTGTGTGAGGGTGTTAATGGGATGCGAAATCAAGCTCAAAATCTTTACTTTAGCCCATGATGTTGTTCGTTAGACTGTTATTTGGTATCTATGTGAGGAATTGGTTCATAATCAAAATACTGATAATTTACTTGGCACGTTACAGTTACATCACCTCTCAAAGGCAAAGCGTCCAGATTAAGGTATGATGCCTGCATTATTTCAAGTATTATGGGTTGGATGAGACTACGAATAATAAGATGGTGCATGTATGAATTTTCTGAGCTTATGATGTGTTTTGTATAGGTTGAGTTACGTAGCCGACTGGAAAAGCAATTTTTTCAGTTACTGCCTCAAAACGTGCTGAGAAAGTGTAGTTAGGAGAGCTGATGTAGCATGGGTTTACAGCTGCTATATGGGTACTGTTTTCTATGCACACGTAAATCATCTAAAAAACACTACGATAATGTATTGATAAAGAATTTGGAGTTGATTGAGAGAAAAATGTGGATGTAAATAATTGGGTTGAAACAAACGTTTTTAGTCGACTGGGAATATGCATTTCGTAAGACTATTTTTCGGTTGATATCTCGAATACGCACAGAAGTGTTTAAAATATCAAATAAATATAATATCCATCTTTACTATCTTACATTCATATTTTACGAGTGATGTATCTTTTCTTACCCAACATATGTATCCTTACTATTTTACGACAAAGTTAGGTTTCTTAAGTTGAATAACATTATTTTTTTCTTCTATTGCTTATTCAAAAGTAAATTAGTGGGTTGTTAGCTGCTCTGTAATTTTACCGATAAGTAGTTTCTCAAATGAGAAATCCCATACGCCCTATAAGAATTATCACGCGGGCAAATCTAATAAGCGGTATGTCAAGAGTTGTACTTTAGGATGCTGTTCAGAACAAGAAACGTACCGATACATGATATGGTTACTGATAGTAACAAAAACTTTGCTAATTGTTATATGTAAAGGTCATCTGCATTGTCCAAATTTTATCTTATTAATAGTTACAGGTGGTAGCAAACGGTCAATAAACGTTCCCATTAGCCGAGATTCCAATAACAACCGTGGTCGGCCACGAGCCCCATGTGGGTGTATTTCCGATTTTGGATGTCAATGTATTATCCCATGTGCCATACCATCGCCATTTTATATCATACTAACTCTTCCTAAATTGCTGTCATTGCAGGTACCAATCAAAGGCCAAGTGCAGCTTAGACCGATTTCCATGGGAACAGCGGCCGCATGCACCACAACCATCAAGGTAAGCTCAGCCTTCCATGTATTAGTCCCTGTTGATTAAGAGGTAACCTTTCTAATTGAGGGGTTTTAAATAATCTTTGTTTTTGATGTTTGACCAACCAAAAAGATTGGATTTGGATTTGTTCAAGGGTTGTTGCTCAGGTCGTCGAGTAAATATTTCTCATTTTTTGTTTATATAGTTAGGTAGTTATTATTAGTTGATTGCATCATTGAAAATTGTGATTATTGCGTTACATATATAGCAAGTAACATGTTTTGATATTTTAAGCGTTATTGAAAATTGTGGTTATTGCGATGCTTATAATCGCGGCCGCAAGTTGAGGGTTGTTTGGATTAGGGCCCTTTAGGATTAAGGGTGTACTTCCTTGAGGGTTTGAAACACATAACTAAACTATGTTTGCATTGCTTACAATTATGGCGTCGAATTTGGAATTGTTTGGATTAGAAGCTGTTAGGATTAGGGGTATACTTTGGCCGGTTTTGAGACATAGAACTGAAACGTGTATTCATTCGTGAAACTATGGCATCAAATTAAAGGTTGTTTGGATTAGGGGTGTCACAGAACTGAACTGGACTGAATTTACTCGGTCTTACTTTGTTTTATGCTCATACGTCTAACCACTAAGAATCATGGGTCAAAGGTGACTTTTTTTCCATCGCTTATGCCTATAAATATCATGGTTCAAAAATATTTATTTAGCAACTTATTGGTATTTAGCTTTAGAGATAAACAACTACATTTGAGTAGGCTATGGCGTACGTGCAAGATAATAATATATAAAAAAACTATGTTGTTTCTTTGTGTCTACAGGTCCTAATTAAGAAGAATAATTGCTCACCACGAGGATGGATAGAACCAGTGGACACACCTTCAGCACGTCAACAAAAATAACAGTAAAAAAAGGGCTGAAGAGGACGACTTACAGATTGATCATTTGACTCATTTACCGGATCCTATTTTATTCATGATCAAGTTTTCTGAGCTGGCCGACTGTGCCAAATAGCCACAAAGCTGCAACTTGAGCTTTAAACACTCTATGCAAAACATCCATGAAGTTGGAAACTACAGCTAACCAGTTTTATTATTAGAATGTAAAGTTTTATTGGCCGTCTATACGCGGTTCTACAAAGTCTTCAGGTAAACATTGAACCTTATAGTGATAAAACATTATAGAGTTAGATGGGTAACAATTTCATATTTCATGTGCGCTTTTTTCAGATTCAGAGTTAGTTGTGACAGATGTTTCATCTTCCTCTTCAACCAATGTGATCAATTTGGAGAGAAGACGTGTTGGCGCTTTTATTTTTGATCCAGTACCGTTATTTGCAATGGAGGTAACTTATAGACAATTTACTGTCAAAAACTTTGTATTCCCTATTTCATTACCTGTCATTACTGAACACAAACTCTTTGCAGAAACGGATTGAAGCTTCCGTTTTGAATTTTAAATCGCATGAGCTTCCAAGGATTGAGGTATCTATTGATTCTTTTCTGTGATAATGTTCTTATTTTTTTATGGCTACATAATCATACATATAAAAAGAACAAATAACTCATATGAACAAATGAAAGTTTCTTATATGTAGTAAATATGTATGATTATAACTGACATGATCACATGAACAAATGAAAGTTATCTGGAAGGCAAATGTTCATCTTCTCACTTTTTGAACTCTGAATTTTATTTTAAATGATTTAAAGATTACATTAATTAGGTGATAAGCTATAATATCAATATGTATACATATAAATTGAGTTTGTGAATGACACGCTTTGGTAAGTATGCACTGTTCAACGAAACCACTAATAAGCATATGTTTGATTTGCTCAAAGGTTCATTGCATTAGGCCTTCTAAATGCTACAGTTACTTTATTACTTTCATACACATACATAACGACCTACTTAAGAGATTATCCAAACAACCTAGGTTCTTAGCTTTATGCAATGGGATTTAATATATTAGAGTCATTTTGTTATCCTTGATCTTAAAATATCCATATAGCTCTTAATATTGTATACAATGAATTATCTCATGTGCAAACACCCCTTACCTGACAAATGTATAGCTCAAGAGCGGGTGGTAACTGTTCGGAGTGTGAGATTATTTCAAAATTGTACAACATTTTTCTTATTTTACAACTCCGTTTTAAGCATTCAAATAATCCAATAAAAAAAGCAATAGGTAGCTTTAGAGGATGTTTTAGGTTGCCTTATGTAAGCTACAAAGTAAGCTTATATATGCTCATAAGCTACAAAGTAAGCCAAAAAGATAGCCGTATTAAACATACGCCAGAGAACATAAGCAAATATGCCCAAAACTAAATTTAAACAAACACCTTTTTAAGTGAATGTAAGTTTAGTTGATTGCGAAATATGGATGATTAGGAATTAGTGTGACTTTGGCTACTACACTATATGATGAAAGTGATTAGGTCTTGGTAGTTTCACATTTAGGCTACTAATAACATCATTGTTGTCCACTTATTAGCTTACTTTGCTACATTCTGCTAATTAAGTTAACCACGCAGAAACTTAATACTAATTATAACGTAAAGAGCTGACTTTTATTTGACTTTGGTGTTGACTATTTGGTGATTTAAAGATTTACTTATTTGTTTGAAAGAGGATGACAGTTTCTTATATATTTACTAAATCATGGTTTTTTTGCTGCGTTGAAAACAAATACAGGTTTGCATACCTTTTCTACCTATCTACCTTATAAGTAGTTCTGTCCATCTATATGATTAGGAGAAAATGAGAGTAGTGTGTAAAGTTTTATATTGGGTAGATATGCCAGAGATTAATAAACACAAGTGGTCGTAGCTTATATCACCATATCAGCTTAATATATCCAGATGGGTTTTTTTATAAACATTGTGAAGAGTAGAAATTGTTAATTTGATTTAGGATCACTAATTAATGAAGTTTCTAGTTTTATGCTAAAATGAGAGTGTGAGGCGCTGCCCTCGACCAGTGAGTTTGAGGCGCGTTTCACTGAAATGAGAGTTTCGTGCCATACCAGTGAGCCTGAGGCGCTGTCCTCGACCAAAGTCGCACATGATGCTAAGTAAGGATGAACTCCCTACCACTTTGAAATAGCGCCCTCTTCTCGTACTATTATATGACTTATGTAGATACACAACAAAAGTTTTTTTTTTGTGATATCTGCCATTAATCTTATCTTTTGATCAATTGTTGCAAGAATTTATAATGATTTTGGGCTCTTTGTGCTGACCATGGTTTTAATATCTACTGTAACATATTTGGCTTACAACACTTGCTTTTATAACAGGCTGCTGAGCATGTGGAAGGATTTAAACCAAAGATCGAGGCATTGTAGTTGGCTATGAAGATTTCTTGGTGAGGTGTCTTACCATTTGTATTTATGCATTCTATTTTGTTGGCCATTTATTAAACTGCTGATGAGCTTACATAAGCTAATCGCGCCAACAAACAAGTGGAGAGTGAGAAAGTTGCGATATTGCAAGAACTCAAAACCTTAAGGGCTCATTGACAACTTTGAAAGCAACTGTTAGTATGCTAATCATAAACTTGGAAATTAGTTATTTTATCAGGATTTGGCTTATTACGTGGTTAAATAGGGTCAGAAATTCCTTTATTTGATTGTCTTTGTATAGGTAATTGCATACAGTGAGGGCAAATACAGAGTATTTGGGGAAGCACTTGATATAGCTACAAGTAATTTCTTGGACCATTTTGCTAGATTCTGGATGTTGTCAAAAGTTAAATGATCTGAACCCTGGGAACAATATTGTGCAGGTATGAAATTGCTATACGTTACAGAACATCCCTGCTAAATTCAACATTCCCTGTTCTGTTACATGCTTATGTTCTATTAATTATTGTATTATCTAAGTACTTGACATATATTTGTAATGTTACAGGTCACTGGATACCCCACAATTATGCGATTTCGTTTTATATTAATACCGAGGCTTCAAAGGTACGTACTATTTTACGTTGCACTATACTCTGTTATGAAGCCAAATATTTATAATTCTATTTTTGTTGCACTTGATTTTGTAGACATGCTGACTTGCATGGGACTTCTAAAGTCATCACTGAAGTCGTTGTGTGTAAAGAACTACTCATGGCTCCAATCCTCTGTTCTATGAATCCGGAGGTAGTTTCCGTTTGCTATGTTGATAGTCGATGGTTAAATGTTGCTTTAATTACGTCGTGTGATTTACTTAAATAACGATATCAAGTTGTTTAGGTTTGGATGAAAAACCAGTGATAACGCTAGCCGAACGGCCTTTTGATTGAGATGACGTTGGCAATAATTTACAGTGAAATCAAGGAAAGGATTAAGAAAACCAATGATGCAACGAAGGCAAAGAAAGCAGAGGTTGTATAAAAGCAAAAGACCCAAGGAAAGAGCGGCAGATGTCTGTTTGTTAAGTTTACTGGCTGCACTTATAATAACCAAACAGTCTGCTTTTAGTTTTTGCTGCAATTAGTTGTTTCTTCACCAGAATGGAGTGGTTTGTGTTTAACACCCCTTAGCATAGTAGTTGCACACTTGCACAAAATTCGATCAATTTATAAGTGGCATGGTAGGCGGATCGGATGAGTCGGGTAACATCAATCCTGTTGTGTATCTTAGGTGTTGTTATAGACGCTTATTTTCAACCCACAGGTCCTCAATTGATGTTACTTTTGTTAGGATTTTAGTACTGTTTTTTTTGCCATTTTGATTGTTTCTATACTGTTGATTTTACTTTAAAACACTGAATGTTGCAACATCTTTGTTTCTTTGTTCAAGGTTGAATACTCATGTTGTATTTGTATAAATGTTCAACATTTGCAAGTGAACCAATGAAATTCAACATATGCAAGTAACGTGATTGGGGTTGGGCTCTTTCTGAAATTCGCTTTAAGACCTGAACCAAAGATCTCCCACAAGACTTAACTAAACTAAAATTATAACACCTCTATTATCGTAGTATCCTTAAATAATATATCAAGTTCATATTAAGAGAAACCAAGAAAAATAGCTCTCACTAAAAAATAAACAAACCTCTATAAGACAAAACACAATAAACAAGACCCGTGAAAAAACATAATAAATAAGACTTGCCGCAGAGAAGCGCGGGTTTCAAAAACTTGTTTTATACATTTTGGGAGTCAGTTAACACTTATAATAATGCAATATGTTCTTTTATTGCCCTAAATCACTTCTTTTAGTGTTTAGGTACTTGGGCAGCTTATGGAAAAAATACACGTGACTTGTGCTCGATTTGACGAAGAAACGAAGAAAATAGACAAGAATCGAGATCGTGACCGGCATCCTGACGCTTTCACTGAACGTGCCCAGAAAGTGCAGAATAAAATATAGGTTTCCCCGACGGCCTAGGTGACGGTGTCACAAACGCTGCTTGACGTCGTCACAACCTACAACTTGATGACATCAGAATGAGGCGGTGGTGAAAAACCTTAATTATTGACGGTGAGCTGATGGCGTTACAACCCAAGCTTGATGCCGTCAGAGTGTAGTTCCTATATATATTTTCGCATTGTTTTCAAAAATTCGGGTGGAAATTTAGAGTCTTTGGGAGCTGAACCCTAATCTTTTGTAGGGATTTGTAAGTCCTTTTTACCCCCAAGAAATCACATGTATAATTGAGTTAAGTTAGTATATCATTAATCATTTAATTATGATTTATTCTTCTTGTTTGATTATGTGTTTATCTTTGCTTATTGTTAGGCTAAATTGTTAATGTTTACTTAGGATTGCATGAAACCTAGTTTTAATACTTAATCTATCGTTTCTTGTTAGTGTTGTAGGTTACCCAAATATAGCAGAAATCACAAACAAGATGTAGAATCTTATAGAGAGAAAGTAGAGAGAGAAATACGGAGAAGTGAGTTCTTATGAAAGGTTAAGCACCAAAATGAATAAAATGAAGAACCACCCCCTCTCCACATGAGAAGAGAGGTATTTATAGTATTACCTAGAAAGCTAGGTTACTTAGTTAGTTGGGCTCTTACCGGGCTAAGCATCATAGCCGGCCCAATTAGCCTATTACAACAACGTTAAACATACAACCTTAACAATAATTAAGACAATTTATTCTAGAAATGATTAACACTTTTTCTATTCCTAACAATATTCCCCTAAGGATTTATCATTCAGGATGTAGATATCTTGTGTCAATAAATTGTCTTCCTCCTATGTAGCTCTCCTACATCCTCATTTGTCGACACATCTTTAAGCATTTAATAGTCTCTTCCTCGTACATAATTCAAGAATTTGTTTGTTGGCGGTGCATTTGCAAACTCTTGATCTTCCGTTACTTTGCTTCGCTTCGCATTCCCCCTTAGGGTGATCATATGGATGATCATCATAAGAATGTTTGCTAGTGTCTGTTTGTCTGCATATGTTTGAGCTAGCAAAATCTTTCTCAATCCTCTTCTTAAGCAGTTTATATAGCTCAGGGTCCTCCTCACGCAAGTTAGGATTGCCTTGTACCTCAGCAAATATGTCCCTTTTCTTCTTCTCAGTAAACGATCTTTATGAAGGTGGAGTGAGTGTGATTGAGTGATTCTGCATCTACATATTCATAAATTGTTGGATCTGAGCATGAGCAGTAGTGGCAATCGCATTCTGAACCATAGACGCAAGGTTGGCATTCACAATGGTTTCAACTTTTGCCGATACATCCTTGTCTAAGCACTCTGAAATTTTGATTGCCATATTCTGAACATTTCTTCTTGGTACATAGCTCTTCTTTAGGAGAGAGTACATTCTTTTCCATTTACGAGCGATGTTCGCTAATGTTCTTTGTACATGTTTATTGTGTATTGACAATGAAGGTGGTGTTTAAGGTATTGTTGTCGTCGTTGTTGTTGTTGTTGTTGGATCACAAATGTTTGAGGGAAGGACAATCAACAGGCTTGTCGCTGTTGGGCTCGTGAATTTTTCCAGCACTAGTACGTGTTGATAGTATAACATTATCAAGAGATAATGAAACCCTCATAGATCTAGTTGGTGAGGTGAATGGGTGTCTTCTTCGTTTTCATATGCAAAAAACTAAATTGTTCTTCCTCATCATCATCTGTATTGGTATCATCATCATCATTTCCTTCCAGACTTTCCTTATATCCCCTGGGCTCTAACCTAGTGCCGAATTAATCTTAGTTATCACCTAAATCTAATGAAATGCCTACATTTTCATATGCTTCAGTCATCTGGTCTACATCCTAGTCCATCGTAGATTTAGCTTCCAATTTAGCTTGTGCCTTCTTCTCAGCCTCTATTTTCCTCATGTCCATAGCCTTACTTAATTCGAGGGCTTCTTGAAGATTAGCTTGGTTTATTTCTTCAGATGTTTGAATCGGGGTTTTAGCATCAAGACGCTTCATTTGTTTAATCTTGACTTTCAACGATTTCTTTCTTGTACTAGACTATGTCATTATTACCTTTCTTTTCGCCTCACTTCCATGTCTCGGTTTGATAATCCTAGAGGCTCTAATTTTCCTATGTGTTCCTTAGGTAGACTGATGCGGTGGGTTGCAACGCAGAAGTTTTACAACCCTCCTAGGCAGAGTACCTAATCGTTGTAGTGTAGTATAGGCAAGACTCGGGAGGTTATTATCGTTTTCTAGGGGAATAGTTTGAGTAGGTTCGAATTGTATGTTTACTAAGGTTTAAAGGTTGAGAGAAGATTATTTTTGTATTTTTATATTTTATGAAAGCAAGTAAAATCTCGGGTTTGAAGAGGGGGTTGATTAAACTACTCCTAATTATGCAGAAAAGTAAATTGATGGAAAAACTCGTATGGTTAAACAAACTTGTTTACCTAATCATGCACTACTCCCTAGTTGTTTTCTTTGATTTTATTGCCTGCCACCCTTATTAATGTAATATGTAAGTATTCCCTAATTCAACAGCGGGTTGGTCAAGTCCGCTATCTACGTGACAACCTAGACCGTGGTTACCTACAGATACTCACGTCTAATAGTAAATTCACACGCAATAAATACGTAATTCGGAATCCACCCAAAGGTGATCTAGATATGAAGATCTAATCATAGGTATCCTCTAACCTAACCCCGTTTCCCTAGACGTCTATGTTATGATATGAAGATCAAATAACTAGTTTTCCAAAGTCCAGCGCGCACACCATTAACAAGAAGCAATAATAAAAAAGAATTAACAACTAAGTTTCATGCAATCATAAGTAAACACATATAAATTTAGCCAAGCATGTTAATTGAAAGCGAAGAACAATTAATCAAACAACACATAGACATATTGAATGATTAAAAGGATTTAGGAACTTCACTTCAATTAAACATGGAGTTACAATGAGTATCAAAGGGTTAAAAACCCTTACAAATCGACCAATATGGCTGCTACAAAGTTATCCCACGAATACTATATGTGTTTCCACACAAAATATGAAAAATAAGGTTTGTATATATATAGAAAATTGGGTGTGACAGCGTCGCTAGGGTTTCTTGACGCCATCAGCCTACCGAATCTTCTAAACGCTTCTTTATGTCGGTCATCGTGACGGCGTCGCAAGTCGTGGTGAAGCAGTCGCCCTTCACTTCTGACGACATCGTAGCAAATCCTGACGCCGTCTCCACGCTATGAGAAACCAAGTGTTGTGTTTTTGTCCAGTTTCTTCCCAAATCGAGCCCAAGTCATGTGTTTTTCTTCCAAATACTTCATAAATGCTAAAACATCAAAAAGGAACGATTACGTATAATATTTTGGCATATTTACATGATTTTGTGGGTTAAATGATCTCGAAAAAGTGTATAAAATGATACTTCATCAAATACCTCACACTTGGAATTTGCTTGTCCTCAAGAAAATGGGCAACCATGTAATCAAGTAAACAATTAACTAGGGTTAAACAATTGTGATAACAATAATATACTAAAAATGAGTACATACAAGGAAGGCTAAGGCGATTTGGGTGTACCATTTAGTGGGGTGTAAACAATGCTCTTCATTAATAATCTAAAATCCATAAAAAAATTACGAGAATCGCGAAAAGGATAGGCACCGAGGGGTGTATCATGGGTATCTTGCACTAAAAATGAGTGTATAGAAAGGGTGTGGGGGTAGTTATATGACCGGTGAGATCATCATAACTATAACAAGTGAAGGCTAAAAACAAGGGTTATACTAATGCCTCTTATCACTTAGCAAATCCTAATCACATGAATGCGATCTCACTAGTAGTCTCGGGATGAATTGCTAAAGCAAGTTCTAGAATCTATAATACTACTGGTACACACTCTCATAAGCATTAAAAATGAATGCTTAGCCTCACATTTTTAGGGTGAAATTTTTGAGTGGTAGGGTTTTTGTGCTAGTCATATAACTTCTATCCATGTGACGCTTTTAATACTACACTTTCACCGATATATGCCCTAAAAAATTCTAACTTTGGGCTAAAATTACTGTCCTAAACTATGTTTCTGTATATTACATATCTTTTTAAGAATAAAGCAAATGCAAATGAAAGAATAGTTTCTAAGGCTTTTATTACCCCCTACACTTATTTTGAACATTGTCCCCAATGTTCTATGAGTACCCGAAAAACGAATAAAGGGAAGATATATAAAAAAGTGAGAGAAACTAATACTCCCCTGGTTTGCTCAATGTCGGAGAAGAAACGAGATAAACTAGGTAAATCGTCATCCATGAATCATCCAAGTGAAAATCCAATGAACTTCCGGACTCTCCTCATCTAATATAACATGTAAATCAAAGACAAAAACAACAATACCCAGAGTAAAATCGGCGGGAAATAATATACGACCCTATTAATCATAAATTAAAATCATAAGAAAGCAATAAAGATAGAATGTTAGTACTGATATAATCGTGGCTTTCTGCAATAATTTGGAAAATTAAAATTTCTGGAAATTAAACAAAAATAACTTTTCAAAAATTCAAAAAAGTTGATGCGGTGGGTTGCAACGCAAAAGTTTTACAACCCTCCTAGGCAGAGTACCTAAACGTTGTAGTATAGTATAGGCAAGACTAGGGGGCTATTATCACACTCTAGGAAAATAGTTTGGGTAGGTTCGAATTGTATGTTTACTAAGGTCTAAAGGTTGAGAGAAGATTATTTTTGTATTTTTATATTTTATGAAAGCAAGTAAAATCTCGGGTTTAAAGAGGGAGTTGATTAAACTACTAAATTAAACTACTCCTAAGTATGCAGAAAAGTAAATTGATGGAAAAACGCGTATGGTTAAACAAACGTGGTTACCTAATCATGCACTAACCCCTAGTTATTTTCTCTAATTTTATTACCTGTCACCCTTGTTAATGTAATGTGTAAGTATTCCCTAATTCAGAAGCGGGTTGGTCAAGTCTGCTATCTATGTGACAACCTAGACGGTGGTTACATGCAGACACCACTCACGTCTAATACTAAATTCACGCGCAATAAATACTTAATTCGGAATCCACCCAAAGGTGATCTAGATATGAAGATCTAATCACAAGTATCCTCTAACCTAACCGCGTTTCCCTATACGTCTATGCTATGATATGAAGATCAAAAAGCTAGTTTTCTAAAGCCTAACGCGTACGCCATTAACAAGAAGCAATAATAAAAGAGAATTAACAACTAAGTTACATGCAATCATAAGTAAACATTGTTAACCATAAGAAATCACTAACTAGTAACGATCCAGAGTTCGGGGAGGATAGAAATGAAAGTAAGCCATATTAGATTAATAGTAAGAGAAAAGGGAAAGATATGTGTGTTTTCTAGAGAGAGAAACACACACACTTTATGAGATACAAAGAATCCTCACCCCTCCATGGAAGTATGGAGGGGGTATATATAGTCCTATGTGTCGCCTAACTATGCTAACATGACGTTTCTAGTTCTTATTCGACACAACTATATTAAACTAATGTAATTCCGTACAAGTCGACATATTTTAAGGCTAACAATCTTCCCCCAATATGTGGACATATATAATTACTTACAATGTTCCTAACAAGTACAAATACAAACTAAATAAAGTCTTCCATAGTGCTTCTAATGCTGAAGATGACATTTGTGTCTTCCTGTCTTGATACTTGTACTCCAGCTTGGATCTTCTGTATCTTTACTTGTTCTAGAACCATTGTAGTATGCATGAGTTGGATTAACTTCCCCCCAAATCATGTAGCATGTCTTGAAAAGCTTTCTTCATAGACTCCTTTTTGGTGAAGTTTCTGAACCAGCTTCCCCCCAAACCAACATCCGTATCTTGAAAAGATTTTGAAACTTTGATGTAGCTCAAACGATCTTCTAACATTGACATTTAAAGTGCACAACGGAATTTTGTAGAATAATCAGCCAACCACACCAACTAATCCTGCTTCTATACTGTATCATGACATTTGGTCTTGGTGAATATCCGTTCGGGGGTACATGCGAGAAATCAACAACAAATCTTCTCATGTATGTAGCATACTTCACACAAACCATACTAAGTAAAGTAGTATACACTACTTCCCCCTGGAAGTTGACCTGATTACATCAAAGTATCAAAGTACACGTATTCCCCCATGATGGTTTCGAACTCTCAGAAGCATTATTGACGTGTACGCACATATACTCGAGAAGTTCTTGTCTTAAGCAAACATCTTGAAAAGTTATGAATGACATTGAAGAACTTTGAAAGATTTTACTTAGACTGTGAAGTATCATTGACGTTTTGTAGCTTCAAATATCCTGTGAGAATTGCTGATTACATCTCAACCTTTAAACTCTCTGGCTAACTTACCAACCTCGTATTCTGTCGGCTATTGTTGTGACCACATGGTGAAGTAAACCCGATATACCAAACTTGAAACTGAAGTAAAATCCCCTAAATTTGTTACTTAAGCTTGCACTGTTGTTGATTGAAGAACGGTGCAGAAGCAAACCTCTAAGTACCCTATACCCAACATCAAAAGTATAAGAAGTACAACACCTCTTGAAATTATCCACATCGGCATCTGCGTGTGACACTGAGTACTACAACGTAACTCCTTTAAGTGATAGTTAACCAGGTCTTCAACCAACCACCCTGACTACTGGAAACTAGATAATCCAAGTCTCAATCATAACTGTATACGTTCAAGCAAGTCATCAATCGATAGAGGGGTTTTAAGAAAAGAGGTAGAAAGTAGAAGGAAATCTCGATGATGAAATAAGTAGACGCCTTCGTGAAACCCACTTCAATCTCAAATAAGAGATACCAAATCAACTCCGTGATCACTTGACATTCTAAATCCAAATCCATACCCGTTTTGACATTTTAGTGAATTTTAATATAGGATCGTTTTAGGATTAAGTGTTGTGTTTGCTTTGGTGTTGTTTTGATTGTCTTGAAATATGAATCAAACACTAAAACCATAAGATAAAAATCACACTTAACGGGATTTTACAAAGTGTTGTCATATTTCGCAGAATAGTCTTGAACATATTTCGTAAAGAAATGGAAATTTTGGAATATTCATACCCTTCACCTTTGTGCTTCTGCCATCAATCTTTATTTGTGATACATGGTCATCTTCAGGTGGTGTCTGTTGTGAGGCATCAACACGTCTTGGTACATTCTGGTAAGTGGATAGTAGGTAGTTGATGATGAGTTTGGTGTATCTAGGATAAGGTAGGAAGACATCTTGCTTTTCAGGATGCATGATCAGATAGATAGTGTCCTCCAAGATAAGCATGACATAGTCAACATGATGCTTGTTCATGACAACCCATAAGATCTGTAAGGTGTTCACCTTTGCACCATCTAAGCATGTGTGCTTTGATGTGGTGTAGCGGTTAATGATCTTGAACAATGTCTGCCATAATTGTCTTAGATTCTTTAGCTTGAACCCAGTAATGTTCATCAATTCAACATCGTATCCAATAGCTTTGAGGAAAGGGATACGACCGAGGAACTCAAGAGCTTCATAAAATCAAGTTCTCTAATTAGCATTTGCTTGTTGCATTCGCAACACAGTGCGAAAGGCGTCAAGTGAGAATTCAACCTCCTGTTGATCTAACATGACCCATATATTTTGTTTAGAGTCTGTAAGCTTGATTGTTTGCCAGACTTGCTGCATATACAGAATCGGTGTAGTTGCAGATAGTGTAAGTGCAGGCCTGATTAGGTAATTCTTAGGAATTTCACCAACGATCTACAGGGATTTGGTAGCAAGAAACTTCACCAAGTTCACCCGTGAGTTAGATTTTCTGACAGATCGCTGGAAGGATACTGGTACGAGTTCGTCAATTGTGAGGGGATGAGCTTGTTCTTGTTGTGGTTGTTTTGATTAAGACATGATGAGTTCTATGATATATCATAAATGATTTAATTCTAAGAATACAAATTTACAGCATTTAATGGTCTGTTTTTTTTCACTCTACATGTTTTGTATACTCGAGAATTTCTTTTATAATAAACTATTAAATTGTTTCTTTCTCGCGTGGCTTGTAATTTCTTTTTCTCAAACAGGACATACGCTCTTTTCTTTTCACGTACGATTTATTCTCTCTTTTCGTTTCTAAATATTCTCACCAAAAAGCTGTTGAGACATTCCAATTTAAATTCATTATCAATACTTGAATGAAGGAGAACAAACCACAAGTGAACAAGCTCCAACTGGTTGTTCAACCTTATATTAATCATGGTAATGATTTTAAAATATGATGAAGCAACTTCGTTTTCCATGATGTTTACAACAAATCTACAATCATTTCAAATTAAAAACTATAACAATGCTTGAACAACAGAGATTAAACCACGAGTGAACAATCGTCATGTGGTTTTTCACACCAATTATGCAATTATGCTAAGTTTTCAAGAAGTAATGAAGAGACAATTTTTATTATGAATTATTCTTTCTCTAAAAGTCTATAGTTAGATTTCAAATTGAAACAGATAACAATAGGTAAACAAATTAGAACAGGCCATAAGTGAACAAGCGCCAAGTGGTTGTTCAAATCTTTTTCTACTTATACTAAAGGGTTTCAAAAGAAATAACTAGACATCATTGCAGTTTAAGTACAGTTCAAGAATTCACAGAAATATAATTTTAATTTGTGACAAGTTACAATCTTGGAACAAAGGAGATCAAGCCACAAGTGAGTAAGCGCCAAGTGGATGATCAGATCTTTTATCCAATCATGTAAAGATGTTACAATTTAGAAAACATTAGTTCAGAAGCACACAATGATATAACATTTTGAGGCTAAAAAACTTTTGTTAAAAAGAGGTATCTTGTTTTTGAAAAATCATTGGATATGAGTGATGAGATTTAAAAAAAAATTCAAATAGAGAACTTTATTTTGAAATTCTGGAACCAATCAACATATACAAGAGATGTATCATTATATACAATACCTAAATAATGTATACTTAACATCTACGGGTAGTTTGATCACATGGAAATGAATTAGCATTATAGTGAAAACTTTTCAAATAATGATATTTAGCGATATCACGTTGTTTTTGATAAGCATTTGCATTAATGTTTGATTTTTGCGTGCTATATCTACAGCTCAATATTATGTTTTGTTGCAAATCAACAATAAACAACACCACATTGAATGGCACTTAAATGTTTATAATCTTATTTATCTTTTGTTGATTAACAGTGGATTGGTCGGATTGTGTTCCTGGCTGTCATATGGCTATTTTAGAACTCGAGAGGTACATTGTATTTTGTTGGGTATATGGCAAAGAAATTATCTAAGGCCCGTATTATAAATGCATATGCTTAAGTCTACTTAGACCAAAATTGTTATAAGGTTGTTGAGTAGATACTTTTGCTATGTTTAGCTACTATACCAATTCCCAGTTTTACAAATTCCCTTTTTAATCCACTTGGATCTTAAATGCCCGCTCATAAATTATTAAATAAACTTATATACAACTAAAATTTATTGAATTCATACTTGATTTTAGATGTCCTTAAAATCTTTTTGATTATGAAAGATTGCACAAGTTTAGTTGTTTGAAATGAATTTGAAATCTCATATGTGTTTAAAGTACTACGGGTCTTAGAAAAAAATAGACTTTGAAAGTCAAGATAAATACCAATTGATGTTTTGAAGATCAAACAAGCTTATTTTGAGAAAGCGAGTTATTATATACACAACACAAGTGACTAGCAATCAATTTACTTATTAAACCATTAGAGTTCAATGACACTACTACACATCTTAAAATCATACAATAACCATGTTTTAACTCTAGCATGCTCTATTTTACAAACCATAATTTAAACGCCTTGGTAGCAATCCTAAAACCCAACAAATGTGCACAAGAGATTCATAGTAGTTATGGTACACAGTCATTGGCATAATACAATTCTAAACAACATGTTAATCCTCGTTAAGATATTTCAAACACTAAATGTGCATAAAAACAAATCCGAGGCACGAATAATCCCTCATTCCTATATTTTAAGCAAATTATAGATAGTGAAATCAAAAGGCACTAAATGTGCACAAGAGATTCACAATTTGCTAGTTGATAGAAACCCTAATCTCTCTTCGCTCCCCTCTCTTCTTACACGCTGTGCGGGTACCACCACCGCCCCTCCCACCCCCCCCCTACATACTGCTCGCTACTGCCACGCCACCCCCCTTTATACATTTATTTTATTATTTTTTTTTTTGAGTAAACGGACACACAACAACACATTCGTGGTCTGTAAGTGTGATATTTTTCAATACTGATCTTAGGCATGTTGCATGGTGTGATCTTAATTACTTGATTAGATCTAGTAATTATTATGGTGAAGTGTTTTGATTAGATCGTACCTCTTTATGGATGAGATCCATTGTAACTAGGGATAACACGAGAAGGAAGTTGCTTGAGTATTAGTGCATGACTAACTGTGTTGCCAGATTGTACTTTTGTTATGTGTTTATAAAGAGTGGAACTCACATCATTATGATATAATGAATAACTATGGTTTATGGCTATGATTCATTATTTGTGGTTCGTGGAGATGCAGATCTGGAGATGTGTTCTAATTGTTGTTTGCTAAAAGGTACACATGTTCTTTCTGTATTTTATATGATTAATTAAATGTGTTGTATATGGATCTGTGGCTTGAAAAACTTTTGTCTAAAATGTAATGTCATTAAGTCTTCAATTGTTGATGATGTTTCATTTTATACACTTTTTAGGGTCATTTAACCCCTAAAATTCTTCAAATATGCTCTATTATTGCACCAAATCCTTTCTTTTTGTGTAATTAACATTTGGGAAGCACTTGGAAAAAAAGCACGTGACTTGGGCTCAGTTCGAGAAAAAACTGGACAAAAACATAACTTTTCAAGTTGGCGACTCTCATCATGATACCTTCACCAAATATGGCTAGAAAGTGGATTTTTGGACGCAAAGTGTGACTCCTTAGTGTGTGGACACAACGTCACTAGAAGAGCTTGACGCTGTCACAATTACATAGTGACGGCGTCACAAGTAGCCGACTAAAGAAACCCTAATAAGATTCGACGGGCTAACGGCGTCACAATACCCTAGCAACGTCGTTAGAGTCATAAAACTATATATACAAACCCTTTGCTTTCATAGTCCATGTGGAAACTTAGGAGAACTTTTGGTGCAGTCACATTGGATGGTTTTTAGGGTTTTCTAACACTTTTGTACTCACATACTCACATGTTTAATTGAAGTTAAGTTATTCCATTCATTTAATCACTACAATATGTCTATGTGTTGTGTGATTACTTGTTTTACCTTTCTTTGTATTAACATGCTAGGCTAAATCGATTAGTGTTTACTTATGATTTCATGAAACCTTGTTGTGATCTTTAACTTTATTGCTTCTTGTTAGTGGTGTGCACGTTAGGCTCTAGAAAACTAGTTATAAGATATTACATTAGCATATACGTTTAGGGTTAGATGAAACCTTCAATTAGTTCTTCATAACTAGTTGTGTTTGGGTATATTCCTTTTTAAGTATTTAGTGAGCGTGATTTACTATTTGGTGAGCGAGGTGCGTTCCAGAAGCCCTTACTTAGGTGGTCACGTAGAATCCTTTCTAACTAACTCACAATAGAAAAAGGGGAATACTTACACATTACCCTAACGAGGGTGACGAACAATAAGTTAGAGAGATCAACTAGGGAGTAGTACATGATTAAGTGAGTACGTTGTTTACCTATATGAGTTTCCTACCAATTTACATTTCTTGCACTTAGGATTAGTTAGTAGTTTAATTAAAATCCCCTTCGAAACCCCCAGATTTTACTTGCTTTCATAAAATATAAAAACAAAAAAAATACTCTCCCTTAACCTTTAGATCTTAGTAACGTACAATTCGAACCTACCTCACTATTCCCCTAGAGAATGATCAATCCCCCGAGTCTTGCATATACTACACTACAACGATTATGTACTCTGCTTAGGAGGATTGTAAAACTTCTTTAGGGTTTTGCAAAAGTCCGCATCAAGTTTTTGGCGTCGCTGCCAGGGAATATTCTAGGTTTCGAATTCTATCTAGCTTAGGTCTACTCACGAGATTCCTATCAAGTGAGATTTTTATTTTCTGTTTAGTTTAGCTTTCTTTTAGTCTATTTTTTCTTTGTGTGTTGGCTTTGTAATTTTTATTTGACTATTCCATTCTTCATTATGGAGAATGCGAATCTATTTATCAAATCTCTCACTTGTGAACCTTCTTGCTTAGAAGGAGAGCCCGAATTCGTAATGTTGATTAAGGAAGAAGAGTTAGAAAAAGAATTTAAGGAAGAATTTGAGGAGGAAGAAGAAGAGGATGACCTAGAATACTTTAACACCTTCCCTACTAGAGAAGAGTTAGAGTATCATGAATATCTTTTGAAAAACTATTAAAGTATAGATCTTGATTGATGATTAGTGTATGTAAAATAAAGTGTATTTAGTGTGTGTGTCTAGAGAGAGAATTTTTGCAAATTTTCTTTTCTCATTTGATGTTGATACAAATGAGGTGGTTATGAATGATACACACCATTATGATGGTATTAAGCCTTATTTATACTTAGAGGTGTGCTGAGTATAAATAATTTACAATAGTAGTCCCTATGCTATTTCCTTGTATGTATATTGATCCTAAATTTATATATATCCTATTATTACATTAAAAATGTGGAATTTATCTTTAATTCCAACAATCTCCCCTATGTAATGATATGATAGATTTGGATCTCTTTCTTGTGTAGCTTTGAAAATGCTTAGAATTCTTTGTGAAAGCTGAGAACGACCTTGTAGCTTATCTCCCCATATATAATACTTCTCTAAAGGTATCAACTCTACTTTTGAACTCAAAATCAGCATTCTTAAAAGCTAGTTGAATCTTGATCTTCATTTGTAACTTGAATCTTTGAAAACTTGTAAGAAATATTTATCTTTAACTCTTTAATCTTAACCTTGAAAGTTGATTTCAATATCATAATGTTGCTGATGAATAATCTTGATTCCATCAATCTTCCTAATTCTCAAATGATATTGATTGAGTCATTTCTTGTAGAAGATTTGAACACTTGACCTTTTTACTTGAATTTTCATACTCTTTTAGCTCCCCCTTAATCACATATCCATATCTTGAAGTAGTAAAGTAATGATCTTGATTGTTGAAGAAAATGTAGATATTCTTGAGAAGTAATTTCATGCAAATGTCAAACCGGCTATCTTGATCTATCTTTGAAATTAATGAAACACTATAGCTTATTCAAAAAACTTGATGAAGTAACCTCAATCTCACATACGAATCTTATCTTCTTAATCAAACTACTTTTATCACTATGATTTCCTTAATCTTTAATTTCTTTTGCCCATTATCTTGCTTTGTCCCATATTTTCTTGTTTATATATTCTCCCCTTTATATACTTGGATGTATCTCTTAATTTTTCCCAAATTACATGCTTATATCTTCTCCCCTTTCTTATATATGGAAAATACTAAGCTTATATCTTCTCCCCTAGTATACTTATATATTTTCTCCCACTTATATTTGGCAAATACAAAGCTTATATCTTCTCCCCCTCATGATGGTTATGATCTTTCGTGAGCATCATGACCATATAAGCTCCAAAATAAGTTCCGGGTAAAGAATATTCTTTGAAGTCCATGAAATTAAAGTTGAAATCATATCATTTCTCTAAAAAAAATCAAATAATCTCCCTTTATGAACAAACATACTCCCCTAAAATAACTCATAAGCTCTCTCAAACCAACAAACTTGACTGCTATCATTCATGTGAAGGTTGAAAGGTAACTTTTGTCGTTATAAGATTCATTGAAGATGTCATGCTTGTATAAGGTAGAGATGTTGTTGTTGTATGTTGTAGAAGATGAATGGAGAAATAATATCAGAGTAACAACCATCTTCCTCTTTAACCTTGAAGTTCATACATCACAAGATCATGCTTTGAAAATTCCTGATAAATGTTATTTTGAAAAATATGATCAAATCAATATCTCGGTGATAAGGATGCGGAAATATGACCATAATATCGAAAGAAGCATTGATCTCATGAACTAAGGTAACACAACTATTTAATGATAAAATCAAAGAATTGTTGCTTGTGTTTTTGAAAACATAATTTGGAGAAACACATAACACCTAGATCACATATATTACTAGGTAACACTTATTTGAATGATTAAACAATCATTTTCAAATAGTGACATACGTTCAACGTTGGCATGACGTTAGCACTGGTAGGATTTCTATTCAATCACTATAAATACTATTTTTTATATCATTCCAGAATGTTCTGGCAATGTCACATAGACATGCAATGTCACAAAGACATATAATCATTGTACCATTTTGTATTATTGATGTTTAATACAAACGTACTTTTGTGTCCTAAAGATATTTCATTGAATATCAATTTGGCTCTAGACTCTTGTGCACTTTTATTAAGAAAGGACTAGAGCAGAATGTCCTTTATTCAATACCAACATTCTCGGAATGAGAAGTCGATAGATTATACGTTTAATCTCCGTGAGAATGAAACAAATACTTTTTGAGAAGTACTTGAGTGGCTAGGAGAAACACCCTTCGGCTTTTCTTACAAGCCTCTCACTTTTCAACTCCGACCTTTGTCTTTGCTTATCATTCTATTCTTCTTCATCATATTCTTGTCACTTTTGACATCTTTATCATTGTTTCGTTAATTCTTGTCCATTCAAAGCTTTATCTCTTAAGTCCTTTTGGCATTCACAACATGTTGATTTTCACCTCAAACTCTATCACCTAGCCCTAACTTTCCTAAATTAGAAGGAAGACTTCGGGGTAGATCAATTCTGATTCTGGAAGATCATAGGAGTATTTGAGATTAACTAAATCACACGAGCAACTTAATCAATTCCTTTAGAAAGAATGTTCGTGAAGACCATGATGAAAATCTGAAATCTTATCATGAGATGTTGATAAATCAAGAGAATTTAGAACAAGCACTATTTCTGTTTTCGTATGCGATGGCATTTTTTTTTGCATACTTTTCTCTTTTTCTTTCTATATGCTGTTTTTGCTTTTGAAGAACATGACATATACTTTCATTTTTTCAAGTATACGATTTCTTAATTCTCTCTTTATATTTTTCCTTACAAATCTCTCTTTCTATTTTTCATCATTCTCACTAAACTCATATGAATAAGAAAATTTTAATCTTTAAAAGTTTTCAATCATTGTAAAGATACTCTCCGTTAACATATGCCAAAAATAATTTTTAAAAATATTACGTGAATCAAAACCACCTTCGGGAGGTCTTGGATGATCAAAAAACATAAGACATATCATTGTGTTTTTAGTGAGAGAAAGTAGAGAGAGGGTGGAGAACATATGTGTTTATTAGATTAAAATGAAAATGATACACAAACGATTTCACCAACACCCCTCATGGAGAGCCATGAGGGATATTTATACTAGAAAGAAAAAGCAAACTATTCCTAGTTTACATAAATAACCTATGTCTAAGTCTAGTCCAATTCACGTGTAAGACGCCAACTTTACAAAATAGTAAGGCTAAAAATCTCCCTCCAAGATGGTGTCACACGTGAATTGGTTACAACGTTTCCTACAAGCAAAAATAAAATAAAAAGATAAGAATGAAGTCTAGTATTCCTTGAGATAGTCTTCAATGATCTTGATCTACTTGAATACTTCAGCTTTATTTCTTCAGCTTGTAGACGAACACACTGTAATATACTGCTGAGGATGACTTAGAAGTTTTCTTTACCAAATATCTCGGTCTTGATTAGATTTCTGCTCATAACTTCCTGACACGTCTTCAAAATCTTTCTTCAAACGCTTCTTGTCATCTTGAAGTTTCTGAATTAGCTGCATGCCTTGAAAAAGCTTCATTTTCTTGCACTTTTGGTCATGTCAAAGTTTTTTGAATCCGCTTCTCATTTGTGTCTCTCACCACTCCCTCCTAAAGACAGACATGTAATACAACACCCCTCGAACTGATAAGAAAATTAATGCACTCGTCTTCTAAAAAGACCCTACTTTTTTTCATTAGATACTCTGTGGGAAGGGATGATAACATTAACATTGACTCACTTAGGAAGCATTACAGTCCCGAAGTACACACTTTATCCCTTTTATGAAGTCAAAATTGTAGCACACCAAAATTATTAAGACCTAAAAATTAATGCGTATTTTCTTTTAAATCATTTACCAAGTTTAAATTTTTAAAACTCGTTTCACCTATGGTCTACAATGCACTAACATGCAGAGAACCCGGTCGTGTGTAATGTAGGATTGGTAAATCCGATGTCGTTCCCAAGAGTAGCTTATTAATGAAGTAAGACGTTGAAAAATAAAAGAGATATTAAATGATTTTGTAAAATAAAAAGAAATGAAATGCTAGGATAGAAGGTATACCAGAATTAACCCAGTTAGCTTTTAACTTGCCATTTAGTGCAATATATTATTACAAATGTCTGACGCAACACTAAACTTGGAAAGCCGTCCTTGTTTATCCTATGATCCCTAGGTGGAATGAACCTGTAACATTTCTCAATTTTTAAGGACATTTTTAAACACTATCCTATTATTCGTACACTAATTTATTTTAGTCCCTAAACTCGTTTTACTTTTAATTTAAAACTTTTAAAAACTAAATAAATCGCGTAGACTAAAAATAATCATTTAAATAGACGAGGTCAAACCAAATATTTAAAGGTTTATTTATTGTCAAACAAGTGTCCCATAAAATTATTAAGAAGAATACTTTATTAACTTTGGGCCGATTTTATTTTTTATTTTGGTCAACCGTAAAAAGCTTTGCGTATTTTATTTTTATTGGTCACGTAAAAGGCTTACGTTTCGCAATAAAATACATTTAGATACACCTCGGAAATACCTAGACTCAAACCAATACCCACTTTTAAACCTTAAATACAAAATTAAATCAAATCTTGTGTTAATACCCCACTAGGGCCGAATATGGGAACTAAACCAACTAGAAATCCTTAAAAATCTTACTAAGTACATGTACATATAGGTTTTAATTAAGGTTTGTACTTAATGTTCCTAGTAATCTAATACCCATTGGATAAAGACTATTTTTGCTCTCTTTCTCTCTTGGATGCCGCGACAACACACAAGCCTACACAAACCATGAAATCTTGTCAAATCCTATATAAATCTTGTACAAATATTGAGTAATTAAGGATTGTACTTAGTTGTTTTAGCAAAACCATTAGAGAGTAACTAGAAAACCCCAAAACCACTAACCTAGGGCTCGGTTTGGTTTGTTTATGGGACTAGGAAAGCAAACTAGTTATTTTGCCTATAAATACCACTCACATTTACCATTAAACACTTCTTGAGACTTGTAAACACACAAACACTCAACAAATAAGTTATTTTATTATTTCTCTCTTGTTTCGGGGCCTAAACCGCAAATAAACACTCTTACAATTCTTATTCGAACATAAGAATTAGTGCTAGGTCTTTATATAAGTCATAGAAGCGAGTACACGAGCCAAAAGCGGGTTATTTGATAAGCTTGGAGCTTAGGATTGGGTTATACGATTTGGGGTTAACTGCACGATACATCTTCAAGACTCTAGGACCTCTTGTAAGTCACGTACAAGCTTAAACTCCTTCATATTATAATGTTTTCCTTGTTTGCTAGTCGTGTGTCACGTTCATATGTAAATAAATTCAATAACGTGAGCATGTGCATGATAAATGCAAGGCACGCACGTTAATTTCGTGTACAAGGGTATAATATCACTAGGGTGGTGCAAGAACATAATAAGACGCATGTAATGTGATTTAATAGCAAGCAAAAGTTTAAACATTTTCGTTAAATGCAAATGTCGACGCCAACGTGAACACTAGCTCATTTACAAACAAATTTCACAAAACTATACGTAAACTTTTAAAGAAAACGCGATAGTGTGGCTTGGGAAAAGGTATACGACAATACTAGACGTTTGCATGTGTTACATGATTCTTATATAAGCTAAACAAACTCAATTGTTATTGCTAGAACTATTACCGAGCCGTGTATGTTGCTAGAAGAATAAATGGACCACTTATGGGCCTTGTTGGGCCAAAGAGTCCATTAACGGACGTTAATGGGCCCATTAAACCCAAACAGGCCCAACGGGCGTATCTATAAAGCCATAACTTATTGATAAGCTCCACGAGCTTATTAAGAGACCTATGTGCTTATTGAACTCACATGGACTCTAAGGTAACTCAAAAACATAACCGAATCCTTATCGGGCTTGATAGCCCATTACCATGACCAACAAAAACCCATAAGCCACAAATAAGCTTAGACAGCTTATTTGCGAGCTTAAACAGCTTATAGGACTTATAATAACTTTAGAAAAGCTAATGGACCTTAGAGGAGTGAGTCCAAAAGCTTAAAGGGCCTTATCGAACTCTTAATGGACTCAAAAGCCCATTAACGAGCTTACTAGCTTATTGAATAAGCCATACAGTGAAAACAGATTAATTATAATCATAAGTGCTTAATGAGATAAGAAAATAAGTTGGATCATGTAGTGAAACCCTAATGTACCTTTAAAAACATTTCGGGTTAAGGTTGATGGGCTAACGAGCCCAACAAGCTCAAATAAGCTCACCCGAGCTTATTTTTCAGCCAAACAGTCTCACATAAGCTTATATAATCCAAATGAGTGCTTGTGTGCTTTTGGAATCTTAAATGGACCATTCATTAGCTTAATGGACTTATACGAGTCCAATAGACCCAATAAGCCTAAATAAGCTCATCTGAGCTTATTTATAAGCTGCCAACAGCTTATGTAGCTTATTGGAGTTAATAAAACCTATGGCCACTTGTTAGAACTTATTTGGACTTAAAATGTGATTTTTACAAGTTAAGGGACTAAAAGTGTCAAATTTCAAACTTAAGGGTTAAAACTGTCAAAACTGGTTTTATAAAGTTTTAAGGACTGTTTTGTCACTTCTGGAACTTAAAGGACTGTTTGAAACGTATAAGGACTTAAAGTGTAAATTGTTGTAAAACTAAAGGACTAAAGGTGTAATTATGGAAACCTAGGGGTTTAAAGTGTAAATGTTATATTTTCATAAACATAGGGACTGTTTTTGTAATATAGAAAACCTAAGGGTATTTCATGAACAAAGGTGATTTTAATAACCACTTAACATACCGGACGAGTTATATATTTACCGGATATTATACGAGTTAAACTACGACTTAATAAATATGAATATTTATTAATAACGTTTATACATATATTTGAACGTGTGTAATCGTATACTTTCCCAAGAGCCATCAAGTAAATACAAATACAATAAACATGCGCACCACCACACAAGTGATAACAGTATATATAAACTAGCAATTTATTGTAGTTTATGCATTGAGTCGTTAGCCTAAACTTGTAGACTAAGACTGGCCGTATTTACTTAGGTATTTGACGGTGTGATTCATTCGCCATACTTGGATATATTTATCATTTTCAGAGGACTATTTACTAAGGTGAGTTCATAGCCCCATGTTTTACAATTATTTAAATGTTTTACATCTTTGGGGTGAGAACATGCTTTGTTTTACAAATTGGACGCAAGGGTACATTTTATACAATGGTTGCATGTTTTGCCTAAGTAGCGATAACCCATTGAGCCCTTTATCATGAACTGTCAATTACTAGATTGTAAGCGCGAGTTTTATAAATAGATCTATTTGGGATTGACGTCCCCGTTTAGGTGAGTAGCGCTCACTGTGTCGGTCTGCCAGACAACAAATGTATACCATGTCGGATTTGGAATGTTGCGGGTTAGAACATCATTCACGGGCATTGTTGGCAATTTATTGCATTCATACATGTCGAGCTTCAGTGTCATGAGCTTAGGAAAACGTAATTACTTTTTATGATGTTTGCATCTGTTGCTTAATCATACACTTAGAAATCTTGCGGTCCTACAATTTAAATTACATTAACCTATGAATTCACCAACTTTATGTTGACGTTTTAAGCATGTTTTTCTCAGGTCAATAAGGCACGAGGTGCCCAGATACATTGGGGGTCACTCTTTGGAGAGAGTCAATACTAAAGATTTTAGGTCGTATTACATTTTGGGAACATTTGTTATAAAACCGAAATTTTTTTGCTTAAATGTCCGAACAATTTTAAAGCTAAGACGTGCAGAGCGAGTGTAATGAGACAAGTAATTATTGTAAATCCCAATTGAGCGAGCATTTAAAACTGACAACGTTTAGTGGTCGTTATCATATCTTGTGCTATTGATCAATGAAATAACGCCCTCGGATATTCAATATTCCGTTGCAGCCCGTAATTTGGGGGTGTTACAATTAAAACCTAGAAACTTGATAAACCAAGAACAAGTTCAACAATTTCCCTAACTTTTTTTTTCCTAAACTATGATTCAACTTGATTGATGAGAATGTAAAGTTGTGTGTGTGTGGTGTGTGATTAAAATACACATACATTTGACCACTAAAATTCGGACTATAAAATGACCTATAACATACCAAAAATACATGTATTAGTATGGTTTATTACTTTGTGAATATGCAAGTAATATAGATATCCAAGAAAAGGACAAAAATAGAAGCCAAAACGACAAAACCGAGCACGAAAACAGAAAGAGCGAGAAAGAAAAGTCAAAGTCAAATCAAGTCAAAGTCAACCCCAGGATGTGGATTTGAAAAGAGCATCGAAAACCAAACCCGAAAACGTAAACTGCCAAAAGTGGGCCCACCCGTACCCACCTAGTGGGCCTGGGAAAGCCCACTTATACACTTATATCCTTAAACATAAATAAAAGCCCAAATCTCTTATTTCCTTAACCGGCCCAACAACCAAGCCCAACACCATACCCCGTTTTCCCCTATAACACCTCTTTTAGTCCTTTAAGGACTAACGGTGCAAACAATTATAAACTCCAAGGACCAAAGTTGTTATCACCACAAGGGCCATGTGTGCAATTAAGTTATATGCCTTGAGGGACCATTTTTTCCATTTACCCAAACTAATACCCTACACCCAACAAACACACAACACTGTATAAATCGCTTAACCCGCCCCCACCCCCATTTTATTATTCCCCCTACTAAAATTTACTCTACCCCTAGGTTAAAACCCACTTAAACTCCCTTCTAGAAGCAAATAATGATGCAATGGATGACGTTTTTGGCATTGACACGCTGGCAATCCATGGCAATCATTGGGGAATGATTGCGTGGACATATTTAAGGGCCAAGATGGACTTAAAGAAGTACTAGATGAATTAAAGGGCCAAGATTGAAGCTTTCTTTTCCTCTCACACAAGAAACACAGGCTTAGAAGCACACCTCCTAGAATCTTCCTTCGACTAGTATAAATAGGGTTCATGTGTAAGCCATTTGGCACCTAGTTTTTCTATCTTTCAGCTTATTTTAGTTCTATTTTAGCGTATTTTACTTTTTACTTGTAATGTTTTTAAAGAGTTTAATGAAATTTGTAGTTTGGTTCTAAATCCGTTTTAAGTTATCCAGCTCACAATATGTTTCAAAAGCTCTTTATAACTCTCTCAAAGCGCACATAACTTGTTTTAAATCTTACTTAAGCTTCTGACTTAAGCACTATAAGTTTTTCAATAACTTATAGTGCATAAGTCCACTTTTTAAACTAAAAAGAAAAAATCACTCAAAAAGCTCTTGGATGATAAGCTTGAAATGGAAGGGCTTATGTTATTTACTGGCTTGTGTAAACAAGCCAGAGCTTGTTGATAAGCTCTATTGAGCATTTGTGTCCTTGTTTAAGCAAAGGACAAAAGGTCATCTTTGAGATACATCCATCAATTTTCCATTTTTAGCTTTTTTGCGTTTTTATTTTTAGCTTATCATTTGCTTAGTGATGCTTATTATCTGCTTATTTAGGCTTATTAATAATGTTTTAACTGCTCATATAATGCTTAGGTTGTATTTAGAAAACATTGTGCAAGTTTTTCATTAAAAAGTTGTCTTAAAAGGTAGCTTAATATTTCATTAATCTAATTTCAGCTTATTTAGTGCTATTAGAGTTTTCTAAAACTTGTCTTATTATTGTCCTTTTTTACATATATATAATCTGGTCTTAAAGGGTTGTTCAGTGAAGAAACAAGAAATCAATTGAAAATTAGTAATAACCAGTTTTAAAGGGGTGGTGTTTAACAGATTTTTATATGGTTAAAATGGGTCAAAATTTCATTTTGACACTTTAGTTAGTTTAGTTTAGCTTAAATTAGTGCAAAAATTTAGTTTGTTTAAGTTTTTAAGTGTTAAATCTTATTGTTAAGGTTTAAAGAATTGGTGGTTTGAAACTGTAGGTTTATAACTGATCTTGTTGGCTTATTTGATTATGCTCTTGCTTATTGTTGATTTGTGATGTTTTTGTGTTTATGCATGTGTTAAAAACAGATAGAAACAAAGACTCATTGTCTGCATTTGTTAGTTTTGTGTTTATTTGTGCTTTATAAAAAAGTGTCTTTGTAAAAAGTGCTTATTTTTAAGTTTTCTAAAAATTTATAAAAAAAATGGCCAAAACAAAAACACTTGGGATAGTGGGAAGCCCCGGGTGAGCAAGACTCGAACCCGGGACCTCTACCATCCTCACCAAGCGTTTTAACCCCCACACACTCAACCATTGTGCTACAATAGCTCATCCGGTATGTCTTTGCACAATCTATTATTTATATATGTTTTAGGCTTTTAGTATAATAAGCCGTTTTAGCTTATTTCACAGCTTATTCGATAAGCTGTTTTCACGAGCTTATTTTTCTTAGATTCCTCATATTTCAATCTACTTTTCATAATTTTTTCAGAATTTTTATAAATAGTTTAGTATTTTTAATCATTTAATTTCATTAAAATCGTTTTTAATTCATAAAAAATTATAAAAAAGTCAAAAAAATATAATTCTTTTTTAGAAAATTTTCTTTTATCATATAGTTTCTAGGAAAATTAGTTTTGCTTCCGTAGGGTTTAAATTGCAAAATTTCATTTTTTAAAGAACGGGATTCATTCCCGTTCACGTTTTTTTTAAGCTCAATTCAACTCCGTTTTTGTTCTAGTTTTCTTTAATCTTACTTTTTAGTCAATTAGGGTTAGTTAAAAGTGAAAAAAAAATCATTTTAGGTTTATTTTTGAAAATTTAGGGTTTTTAGATCCCGTTTAGGATTCCCGTTTTGCGTTTTTAGTTAAAATTTGTCTTGCCTTAAGTGTTTTTAAGCTTTTGCCTTAGTTTTCCCGTAGTTTTAGATAACCAAATCCGAATCTTGTTTCCATTCAAGCACATATTCTCAAAACGACTCTCGGCTTTCAATTGCTTTCCTCATCGAGGATAACGACCCAAGAATCATACTCCCGGATTACTATAATTGTGATTTTTTGATTCCTACCCTCTTATCTTTATATATTATATATTATAAGTATATCATATATTTATATTTATATATTATATATTATTAAAAGGTGTAGATCTAATTGACATTTTTGGCGCCGTTGCCGGGGAGGATTGTCTACGATTGTTGAAGCCGTTTGAAAATTTTTGTTTGAAGATCCTTCCTTGTGAAGTTAATTTGTTTATTTTCATATAAAAAAATATACAAAAAGATTTTTCTTTTATTTAGTATATATATAATATAATATAAAAAATATAAAAAAAAGAAAGAAAAAGAAAAAATCAAAAATTTAAAAACATTGTCCATAAATTCACCAAGTTGGTAAAAGAACACCAACATATAATACTTTCAACTGAAGTATTATCCATCAATAAGTTCCAGAACCAAAGAATCAAAACTTACCTTTTGTAGCTCTCACGACGTACGGCTCACATTTAAAAGTTAATTCTTTTAAAGAGTTACCGAGAAGCGAGCTGATTATTAGGTTCAAGTGTCTTATCTCGTTGTCCGTATTTAAAATATAGTGTGAATACATTGTTGAAAAAACAAAAAAAAAACCAAAACAAAAAAAACTTTATATATTTACTTTTATTTCGTTTTAACCTTTAGTGCATGGCGCACTCCGTTCCAATCTCGTAATTCCAACCGGTCCACAACAACAAGCAACACAGACTTTTGTTGAACCATCAATCTTGTTGAACCAATTTGTAAAATCGAACGTCCCCCCGTAGTTACGATGGACGATACTCGTACTATGGCTTAATTACTCGAAGCACCCACCGTGGGTTACGAGGATGCCATCGTTGTGCCCGAGATCACCGCGGACAACTTTGAGCTTAAGCACGGTTTGCTTACCCTCGTTCAAAACAAACAATTCTTCGGACATGACAAAGAAGACCCTCATGCTCACATCCGTTATTTCAACAAGATCACTTCTACGATGAAGTTCCCGAACGTCCCGAGTACGTCGGTAAAGCTTATGCTTTTCCCCCATTTTCTCTCGATATGCAAAGCAGCCCTGATTTGGCTTGAAAAAGAACCCCCACGATCGATTCTAACATGGGATGATCTTGTTTCAAAATTCATCAACAAATTTTTCCCTCCCTCCAAAACAACAAATTTCGAAATGAATCACGAGAATTCAAAACAACGATTTGATAAACTTTCTATAGGCCATGGGACCGATTTAATGACTTGCTTCGAGCAAGCGCACATCGGATTTTCGGAGTTACATCAACTCGATACTTTCTATAATGCTTTGAACTCTAATGATCAAGATTCGTTGAATTCCGCCGCGGGTGGTAACTTTTTGGATAAAATGCCCCATGATTGCTTAAGAATCATTGAAAGCAAATCTAAAGTTCGTAATTCACGTAACAAACTGGTTGTTGCAAAAGTGAGTTTGAGTGGTGAAAGCCTTAATTCTCGATAAGAAATCCCAAGCTCCCGCTCCTGTAAAAGCGGTCGAGGAAAGTTGTGTTACTTGTGGTGTTACTCATTCTTACCGAAATTGTCCCGCCACCGATGGCAACGTTTATCGTGACAACATTCAAGAATTTGTTTCCCAAGCAGCAGAAGCTAATTTCAATCAAGGAAATACCGGTTACCGAGCCCTGATTGCTAATCAAATTTGACCTCCCGGTTTTCCTCCTGTTCAAAACCAAGGAAACAATCAAAACCGTTACAACCAACACTGGGGGAATAATTACAACCAAAGCAAATTTATCGACCCACCAATTAATCAACCCCCGGTTCACCCAACCCACCTTACCAAGCTCCGGCCGCCTCAAACACAAGGTGTTGCAAAGATCGATTTTGAAAGCTACGTCAAAGCTAATGATGCGGTAATGAGAAACATGCAAGACCAAAATCAAAACTTGCAAAATCAAATGACCAATTTAATGGACATGCTTTCCAAATTCGTGAATGCCAATACCGCTTCAACTTCAGGTTTAGGGGACACTCCTATAATACTATACTAATCCGAAGGTCAAACTTGAAGGGTATTACCCGGTACCCGAAGCGTGTTGCTTATCAAGGACCCACGATTCCTACTACTACTTCTTCTCCTCTAAAAGTAGTGGGAACGTAAAAACCGAGGTGACTAAAACGACATGGGCCTCCTACTAATAAACGGAATACCAAAGACGTCCAAACCTTCCGGTTTGTCCAAGTTCAACAATCTCAAGTACCAAATACCAGAGCTCGTTGTTGATCTCGTTAGGACTCCGATGCTAACTAGAAACTGACAATTCATAACCTTCGAGAACGTAATGATGAAAGGCGCCGTGAAAAAGCTAACATCAAATTAAGAAATTCTACGAAATCTTTAGAAGATTTCAAAGTTTTCGAAATTAGCCTCGACGGATGCTTTGATTTCTTATGTCAAAAATGTGGGTGCCTCGACTCTTAACGCCTTAATTATAAACAAAGAAAAATTAAGTGAGATGGCTAGAACTCCTTTGAATGAGCATTGTTCGGCGGTCATCCTCAACAAGTTACCCGAAAAACTTAGAGACCCCGGCAAATTTCTAATCCTCGCGTGATTATTCCCCGGAATGGAAGAGGACTTATAGCCCCCCTTAGGCCCCGATTCTTGTCGCTAGCATAAATCTCATGCCATTATCCGTGTGGAAAAAGCTTTCTCTTCCTGAGCTCACTCCTACTTGTATGACTCTTGAACTTGTAACCTAACGATTAAACCAAACTGATCGTATCGCCGAAGATGTCTACCAAAAGTAGGAAGTTCAAATTCCTGACCGACTTTGTAGTCGTAGACTTTGATGCCGATCCCCGAGTGCCCCTAATTCTCGAGAGATCCTTCTTAAAAATCAGACGTGCTTTGATTGATGTGTACAAAGGTGAATTAACTCTTCGTGTTGGAAAAGAAGCTGTAACCTTCAATCTTGACCAAACTTCGAGGTACTCCTCTAATTACGATGAAATGACGGCGAACCGAAACGACGTCATTGAAATGGCTTGTGAGGAGTATTCTCAAGAAGTTCTTGGTTTCTTTGATGTGATCTCGAGTGGCAATCCCACTCCTTACTATGACCCGATCGTTTCTACCTCTTCTCCGACTCTCATCCCTTCGGATAGAGGATTTTCTTTCTTCTTTGAGGAACGATCGAACTTTCCTCGCTCTTGAAGATGATCCAACTTCACCAGAAGTTGATGACTCTTACTATGACCCGGAGGGGGATATTCTTCTTCTTGAATCATTTCTCAATGATGATCCATCACCCCCTCCCAACCAAGGAAATTATTTGCCTGAAATTCGAAAAGAACTAAAAGTTTGTGTAGCTAAAACTGATAAATCTTCAATTGATGAACCTCCCGAAGTCGAACTCAAGGACTTACCTCCTCATCTTGAATATGCATTTTTGGAAGGTGACAACAAGTATCAGTCATACTTGCTACAGACTTGTGTGTCGAGAAAAAGCCGCTTTCAAAAAGGTTTTGAAAGTCAACACAAGCGAGCCAGACGCTTTGGAAAACTCTCCGCAACAAGGTATTAACCCAGAAATCTTTATTCTACACCAGATTCTTAAGGAAGAGACTACAAACCGGCGGTTCAACACCAAAGACGAGTGAATCTAAAAATCCACGATGTCATCAAAAAGGAGGTTGAAAAACTTCTTGACGCCGGATTAATTTACCTGATCTCGGATAGTCCTTGGGTAAGCCCCGTACATTGCGTACCAAAAAAGGGTGGTTTTACCGTTGTTGAAAATGATGAAAATGAATTAATTCTGACTCGATTGGTTACGGGATGGCGTGTATGCATTGACTATCGAAAGTTAAATGAAGCCACCCGTAAAGACCACTTTCCACTACCGTTTATGGATCAAATGCTCAAAAGATTAGCGGGAAACGATTACTATTGTTTTCTTGATGGTTTCTCGGGTTACTTTCAAATTCCCATCGACCCTCATGATCAAGAAAAGACCACATTCACGTGTCCTTACCGGAACATTTGCCTATCTGCCGCATTCCTATGGCTTTATGCAATGCACCAGGCACGACCAGAAGGTGTAATGAAGGCTATCTTTCATGATATGATCGAAAAAACGATGGAAGTCTTCATGGACGACTTTTCGGTCTTGGGAATTCAATTTCCGAAAAATTGCCTCTCACATTAAGGACAAGATGCTTCAAAGGTGCGAAGACACCAATCTTTGTCTAAATTGGGAAAAGAGTCATTTTATGGTAAAAGAAGGCATTGTCCATGCCATAAATTTCCAAAACAAGGGATAGAGGTGGGATAAAAAGCCAAAGACGTTGTGATTGCTAAGTTACCTTATCCCACCACCGTTAAGGGTGTTCGGAGTTTTCTCGGTCATGCCGGTTTCTACCGACGGTTCATTAAAGATTTTTCCAAAATTTCCCGACCGATGACTCATCTCCTTGAGAAGAATACTCTGTTCATCTTCTCCAATGAATGTATTCAAGCTTTTGAAAAGTTAAAGAAAAAACTTACGGAAGCTCCAATCTTGATTGCCCCAGACTGGGACCTACCCTTTGAACTTATGTGTGATGCAAGCGACTTTGCCATAGGTTCAGTCTTGGGGCAACATCATGAAAAACACTTTAGGCCTATACACTATGCTAGTAAAACAATGAACGAGGCGGAATCGCATTACACTACGACGGAGAAAGAAATGTTAGCCGTGGTGTATGCCTTCGATCCGTCCAAATTAAGTAATAATAAAATATATAGTATAATATATAGATACGTAC
>BQNB010024225.1:5338-60966 GCA_026074375.1 Tanacetum coccineum
GAGTAGAAGGAACTAGATATGTGGTAGTAATGTTGCTCATATCTAATTCTGTTTCATCACCAAAGAAATCAGCATGTGTGGCTTCAAGTGTAGCATTATCTCCTAAAGAAAACATGTCTGGTTGAGTTTGAGAGCCATTTGACCTAGCAGTAGTAACTGTTGGACTAACAGTATTAATATTTAGACTACCAGTATTAACATTTGTACTGGCAGTATTAATACTTGGCCTAGTAGTATTAACATCTTGAGAACTATTTTCAAGCCTCTCTTGATCATCAATTCTACTTTCTTGACTTACACCTTCATCATCCTTCTTTCTAGCATCACTAGAAGGTTGTGGTTCATCATTACTAGCATTCTTTGAAGAAGAATCAAATAGTAAACCATCTTTCCACAGTGGCATCAAAATGTATTCTTGGCTAGATCATGTTTCCATGCTAGAATGACCTGCACCAATACTTTCTTCTGTACCTACAAAATCATTAGAGTTTGTACCTGCAACAACTGGCACATAATTCATTGATTTTGTTAGAACATTAATATCAAACAGCCACTTTGGTCCATCACCAGCAATAATAGGCTTATCCTCTAAGAACCTAATATGTAAACTTTCTTCTACTTTCCTGGTTCTAATGTTATATATCCTAAAAGCATTACTATTCAATAAGTATCCAACAAAGAATCATTCATCTGACTTTCCATCAAACTTACCTAAATAATCTAAGGTATTAAGTATGGTAATATGACACCCAAATGGTCTCATGAAGCTTAAAGCAGGTGTTCTACCTCTAAATAGTTCATAAGGGGTCTTGTTATGAGGCTTGACAATTAGTACCTTATTCTGCACATATCAAGCAGTATTAACTGCTTCAACCCAAAATGTAGTAGGTAACTTAGAGTCAGCTAACATAGTTCTAGCAGCCTCAATTAGTGTCCTTAGTGTCCCATATTTTCTTCTCTATCAAGCAAACAAACCATTTTGGGCTGAGGATTTCCTAGCTATACTAAATTCCTTCTAATAATGCATTCTTTTCACAAAAATTCACTCATAAAACTTTAATTTTTTGAACTCTGTCCAATTGTCACATCTGCTAATCTATCTTCTTATCAACTAAATTTTCTATCTCAGATTAATAAAGTTCTTAAGAATGCCACTAGTCTCATCCTTATGATTGCTAAAAAGAAAACCTATAAATTCTTGCTATAATCATCATTGACAACGAGACATATTCAAATTCATTAAGCTGCTCATAAAAGTTGGACCAAACAAGTCCATATGCAACATGAATAAAGTCTGAGTAATAGAATTCTAAATCTTTGACTTACAAGAGGCTTTGTGTTGCTTTTCCTTATGGCAAGAAACACAAGTTTGGTCATTTTCAAAATGTTTTAGCGAACTAAGTCGTTTTACAAAACTTGGACTACAACTGTTTTTGGAAAATTTCACGAGTCTTTCACCGTTGCCCGATATCCGCGCGCGTGTTGTTCCCGATCCTTAGAAGCCTTATGTGATGCTTTGATTACATATTATGTGCGTGACAAGTGGGATACACTTGGTATAAGTAATGATTATATGAGTGTATACATATATATATATACGGCATCCATTCTATGATGTATGGTTATATATATAACTCGGTATTCGCATCTCGCGAAAAGTTTAATTTCTTTATGCATTTAAAGTGATATAATGAAATCGTCCTAATATATGATGAGTATAATTTTACATATGATTAAAAATATGTATGTGATTGATCTCCAAATACGTATATAAGGATAATATCAATAATAGTATAGTAATAAGTATTTCGTAAGGAGTTTAGAAAATTACTTTTATCCAAAGTAAAATTTCAAAAACCTTTCCGAGTCGTATCCCGACGAAGTGTGAATTGAGAATCCGTTTAAGTTCATGATCGCGTGATCTGAATAATTTCAAATCATTGAGTTCTATTCCTACTAGCAAAATGCAACATTAAATAAAGACAAGCAAAAAACAATTAACGATTGGACCTAAAAATGTTAAAGGAAATCCTAAAAAAACGCGACTTAAAACCTCAACTATCAAAATTTAACCCTAAAATTTTTTTTTTTAAATCCTAAATGACTAAAAATAATTTTAGAAAAAAGAATTATATTTTTTTGACTTTTATTTTAGTTATTAATAATTAAAAACGAATTTAATCTAAATAAATGATTAAAAATAGTAAACTATTTTAAAAATTCTGAAAAAATTATAGAAAATACTTTGAACAGTTACTAACCTAAGAAAATTAAGAACTTGAAATAAGCTAAACGGATAAGATGCTAAATAAGCTCATATAAGCTGCTAAGCATAAAACTAAAAATGACTTTAAATATTAAATGAAACAATACATTTATGAAAAAGACCCAAGGGCATGGCGGTAAGTATGTGTGTGTGTGAAGGGTAGGTCGCAGGTTCGAGTCCTGGACCTATCCTTTTTGCTACAGTGTTTTTTTTTAATTTTCTTTTTGAAACTTTTACTTAATAAGCATTTTTTATGAAAACATTTTTATTGAAATGAACAAATAAGCTCAGATTAAGCTCATTAAGAGCACAGAACACTTAAAAACTAAAAAGCTTTTTAGTCCTAATATGTTTATGCATATAAGCTACCAGAAGCTATAACTTTGGCCAAATAAGCTAAAAGAATCTAAATCCTAAGTTAATAAGTTTTTCTAACAGAAAATAAGCAAAATCAACAAGTAGAAAAGCTTTAAAATCAAGATAAGCAATTAAGCTAAAACAGTTAACCCAACAGCCTGAACAGGCAGTTTTGAAATACTTTTTAAGCCACTAAATTAATAAGCTATACTTCAAAACCTAAAAACAGATTAAGTTCATCAACCAATCAACTCAAATAAGCAAGAAATCGGCATTTTGAAACTAAATTAAGCTAAAAAAAAGCTAAATGAAAGGTACAGTTCAGACTGTTTTTGTTTTTTATCAAGTTTTTTAAAAGACTAAAAGCTAATTGCAGGCCTACTTTTAAGCTATTAAAATAAGTTTAAAATATAAAATAAGCTAAAGCAGATTATATTCAAACTACAATAAGCTTATGCAAGAAATTTTAAAGCCTAAATCAACCTTTTACTTATCTAAATGTCCTAATGAAAAAGGACTTTCAAGCTTTTAAGGACTGATGTAATTGACAACTTATGACAGATTGTAGCAAAATCTTAAACTACAAGTGCATGCCTAATAGACTATGTATCTAAACCATTTTAAGACTTAAACAAGCACAATAAGAACACCAAAAAGCAATAAGCAAAGATTCAAGATTATAAGCTTGGAATATGAGATTTGGGACCTCAGATCCTAAAATCCAACACACAAACTTATGAAAACCATATTTAACTTAATACAAACCTTAAAAACTGATCTTATAACCTTAAAATGGATGATCAAACTTGACTTAAGGGTTAAAAGCCTTCTAGCAGTTCTAACTTAGGTTATAACTGCTAGTGCCAAACACCCCTTTATCAAACTTAAATCCATTTTTAGCTTATAAAATGCTGATTTAAAGCTTTGATTAGCAATACCAGATTATCACAAGCTTAATATAGATCTAAAAAGCAGTTATCAACCAATAATAAGCACTCTAGATTTACCAATAAGCAAATGACATATTTTTAGATTTTAAACAGATTTTTATAAAAACACACACTAATGAGCTATGAATTACAAATAAGCAACAAACATTAATATAAGATAATAATAAGCATGAATAATCAGAATAAGCAAACTACAAAACCAATATAGAAAATGAGATGCAAAAGAAAAATGAAGAGTACCTTTTTGTCCCTACTAAACAGGGACTGAAATGCTCTTTAGAGCTTAATCTACTTGCTCTAGCTTATTAGAGATAAGCTAGTAAACACATAAGCCCATCCAAATTTGGCTTATCATCCATTAAGCTCAAAACCATACCAAATCTTAGAACCAATGGAACAAGGGGTCAAAGAAACTTATGTAAGCTTATTTGAGCTTTTATATGCTTTAGTGACAATTTTAGCTTATTAGAAGCATATTTAACCAATTTCAAACATGTTTTAACAAAATTAAGCAATAGATAAAAAACTATAAATCACACTAGAATCTAAATGAAACTCAAATTTTATTAATTCATAAAAGTTTACAATACTTGAAAAGGAAAATACAAATTAAGAACAATAAGCTAAAACTAGACAATAAGCTAGAAAATCCTCCCCCCCTTGCGTGTGTGAGGACTCCTCCTTATATAGCCTTCAGAGGAATAATCTAGAACCTTAGGAACGTCCTGAGCTTCAATCTCGTCCATCTAATCATGACTAATTCCCACGCAATCATTGTGAACCCTTGATTTGAGTGCCACGTTTCATTCACCAATAGAAACGATGGGGATTGCCAACGTGACCTGCCAAAAATGTCATGGCTTGCGTCATTTGAGCTTCTAGAAGGGTTAGGGAGCGAGTATGGGTGAATTGATTTTACCCGCCACTAATTTGTTTACAGGGTAATTGGGGAAGGGGACAGTGAATAGTGAAATAGGGCGGGTTATTACGTTTGACTGGATAAAAAGGGGGTTTTGACTTGGCCTTGTAAATATGTTGGGCCAGAAATATGATTAAGGGTTTAAGGATTTAGGATTTTGGGCTTTTTAAGTTTTAGGCTTATAATCTGTCACACCCCGCCAAGGCGGAAACGCGAGGCGTAAACAAGAATGGATATCATCACAACACACGGTGTCTATATAGAGAATACTAAATGAAAGTTAAAGTAAAGCAAAGACACAAAGTGTCATAACAATACCCAAAACCTAACTAAAATCCAAAAGACGTCTTTATTGATGAAACAAAAATTCTCGCCAATAGAAAGACATGCAACAATTATCCAAATTCAAACAATGCAAAATTCAAGACAATAAAGCCATAAACTCTAAGACATCCTATGGTCTCTTTCTAGCCACTTCTCTTTATCTTATCCCCCGGATGCTCACCTGAAAATGATGCTTAAAACGTCAACACAATGGTTGGTGAGAGTTATAGGTTTAAGACACACATTATAAACCTTCCAAACCAATTACTATGATTAAAAAACAATATAGGACAATTATGCAAAATATGAACTTATGCAAACATGCAAACCAAATCACCATATCAAACCAACCATACATATACTGGGTAGGCGTACCTCTCAGATCCCACATACGTCACTTACGCACCTAAATGTCTACCAGCTGAAGCTTATATTTAGGCCTGGACCCATACCAATTCACTGAGTTGATCATTCTCAAATTAACGATCTGTGAGATGATCAGCCCCACTATTAATGATCCTCAACACAACATAATATCATGCAACAACAAGCCATATGCAATCACATAATGTCCACATGAAATCAAAACACATAATCATAGCAATTCAAAACATTTCCAAAACACTTAGCATAATTTCCATCCCAATTTAAAAACAATATAAAAAGAGGGACTATGAAACTCACCTGATGCTTAGCTTCCAAAAGGATCCAACAAAACTTCACGAACAATTTAAACAATTAAACATATTATAAGCTACCATCAATTAGGCATTCAACCTAATATGATGTAACCTCAACTATGATGGATATCTAAGCCATCTACCATAGTCCTATTCTTATTTAAAACCTTACCCACTCTTACATATGCCATTTATACTTAAATGCTACTCTTTAAATTTTCTAGTTTTGAGCATAATTTTATACTCACTTACACGTCCTAAACGCACCTCTTAAACACTCCCATAATTCAAACCAAAATTCATCATGCTACATATATGTCTTATGAACCTCTCATAGCTCTCCCAAAGCCATTACCCTTTTACAAATACCCCTTAGAAATTCATTAATCCAAAGTGTCTAAAATTCATCCAGAATCTGATCTTCCAAAAGTATGACGTTAGATAACTAATTTAGACCTCATTATAGCTTTAGAAAAACTTCAGGGAACACACACAATATATGAACTAACGTCCACGTGACTTAGAGCCTCTAACTCAATGTCTAAGTATTTTTAGAAAAATAAAAACCAAAACTGAAATTCGTCACTGTTTTACACACTGATTTTGTAATGACCATTTGACCCACTTCCCGACCATAAAATCTGATGAGGAAGACTTTTATGGAAAGTAGACTCTCTGAGGTTATCTCCAGTATGTTATAAATTATTTATTTGATCTTTTATGACCGAGTTATGACCTCTACAAGTCTGACTAAATTTCTGCAGTGAATTAAAACGACTATCCTCAAAGATTAAACCCTAACCGACGATCCCAATCATGTAAACAATTAAACTAATGATCAAACATGACCTATACATCATAAAATTCCAGAAACCTAAGAACCCTAATTTATAAATCCTAATTTAGAACCCTAATCCATCATGTTGGATTACTAGAATTAAAAATTTACTAAAATTAACTAAGATCGAATCATACCTTAAAAGTAAAACCCTAAAAATTTATTCTCTTCTCCTCTTCTTAGTTTCGGCCGATTACACACATATGGGAGTTTAGGGATTTTAATCTTGTATTTATAAACCCCCTAGATGTGTTTTAGTTTAAGTCTAATTAGGTTTTAGATTATAACTAGGATTCTTTTTATTTTATTTTTTTTCTTTTTCCTATAGCCGATCGGATATATATATATATATATATATAAAAGATTTTTTTTATTAATTATATATTTACTAATATAACCTTAAGTTTTTGTAAAAATATTTGCTTATTTGACTATACCTTTTTGCATAAACGCAGTTTTACTAACCTTATAAAAATAACTTTTCATCTCCAACCTAACTTTCCAAAAATAGAAATTCTACATTTTCCTTAACTAACTTCTAAAATCTAAACTTACCTTAAATTACTAACAACAATACATATACGTATTTATACTTACACAATTAACACGCAAACGCTCAATTTTCCATAATCATTTCCTTGTCATTAAAAATGAACGAAATGAACTCAACACATTTCTCCATCATTCTAATCTCATTGAGATGATCACACTTAATAGATTGTTTTCCAATAACCCACATAAACCACATAAAATCATATAAAATCACATAAACTGAACATTGCACAGGCATTTAAGTCAACACTAATGGTTTAACTAACCTGCTCAAGCCATGGTTGTCATAGTATCCCCTCTTTTAGGAAATCTCGTCTCGAGATTTAACTAGCCGATTCATCAACTCGAACGACAAACAACAGAGGATACTTAGACTTCATATAATCCTCACGTTCCCAAGTAAACTCAGGACCACACTTAGAATTCCAGCGAACCTTTACTAATGCTATCTTACTATGCTTTAAAATCTTAACTTCACGATCTAAAATCTCTACAGGTTCCTCGACCAAACGAAGAGTTTTGTAAACCTTTATCTCATCTAATGGCACATGCAAACTAGCATCCGCCAAACATTTCTTTAGGTTTGACACATGAAACGTATCATGTATTCCACTCAATTCCTCAGGCAATCTCAATCGATAAGCTACAGGACCGATCCTTTCAAGAATCTCAAAGGGTCTTACGTATCTCGGTGCTAACTTTCCCTTTTTCCCAAAACGAATTACACCTTTCCATGAGGATACTTTCAACATCACTTGATCTCCTACTTCGAATTCTAATGGTTTGCGTCTATTATCAGCATAGCTCTTTTGACGATCTCTTGCTGCATTGAGCTTCTCCTTTATCAACACAACTTTATCAGTCATTTCTTGAATTAATTCAGGTCCAATCAAACTACTTTCTCCAATCTCAGCCCATAAAACAGGCAACCTACACTTCCTTTCGTACAAGGATTCAAACGGAGCACATCTTATACTCGAATGATAGCTATTGTAAGAAAACTCAGCCAATGGTAGATGAACATCCCATCTACCACCAAAATCAATTACACACGCCCTTAACATATCCTCTAGGGTCTAAATCGTACGCTCACTTTGTCCATCCGTTTGGGGATGATAAGTCGTACTCATATCCAACCTGGTCCCTAATGCTTTTTGCACAGTCTGCCAGCATCACGACGTACATCGTCCATCTCTATCCGAAATAATCGACACAGTAACTCCATGTCTCGCGACTATTTCATCGACATAGATCTTTGCCAATTTCTCAGTACTATAGTCTTCTCTTATAGCTAGGAAATGAGCTGACTTAGTCAGTCTATCGACTATAACCCAAATCGTGTCATGCCCATTTTTGAATTAGGCAACTTAGTGATAAAATCCATAGTGATCTTATCCTACTTCCATTCAGGTATCTCAAGTTGTTGCAGTAAACCCCAAGGCCTTTGATGCTCAGCCTTTACCTTTGAACATGTCAAACACTTACTAACATAAGTAGGAATATCTCTCTTCATTCCTGGCCAACAATACCTTCTCGAAGGTATCCGGATGCACATAATACTTAGTCTTGTGAGCTTCGTCCATAATTATCGTTCTCGGTCTCCTATCATGCGAACCCATATAAGGTCCTTAAAATACAAAATCTCACCTCCTTCTTTTCCATCTGTGATCTAAGCCATGCAGACTCTCCATAAGTATATTCTCCTCTTCTTAATCTGGAATGACTTTTATTAGACTTTGAAGCTCTGCTATTTCTTTATCCTCATCCACCTTCTGCTTCTTAATACTTTCTTGTTCCAACTCTTCTCCTGCTCTCTTAGAACTACCTTCCATCACTTCTGCTTTAGCTTTCTTTAAATTCTCTTCCAGCTCTGTTTCTGCCTTCTTGGAACTCTCTTCCACCAACTCAGTCCTGTAGTCAACAAAGGTATTCACCCTTTTCATTTCTTTTTCAAATAATTCTTGAATATTTGCAAAGGACTTATTCTTTAAACTTTTGGGCTTCCATCCTTCCATGTTTTTTAGATAAGTACACATGATATTCCTTTGTTGAGCTCTTGTTGGTGGTATGTTCCTCTTCTCTTCTGCTCTCTTAGCTGCAAAATGTTTTCTTCTTTGCTCTAAGAATTGTATAAATAATCTTGCCTTTTCTTCATCAGTCAATTCTTCTTGCTTTTGAGCTTGCAGTCTTTGAGCCAACTGATAATTAGCTTCAACTTTAGCCTGAACATCATCCCAAGCTATGTTGACTTCTTTAATTTGTTAAGCTTTTTCTCTGGCAAGCCTTTCTTCTTCTTCTTTAGCCTGTAGCTTGAAGGCAAGTTCTTCATTAAGACCCATCTGTTCAAGCCCCTTCATAGGCTTCACTTGTTCCACCATAGGCTCTTTAATCATAATCCTGTTGCCTTTGTCCTGTGGAGGTTTTGGTACATGTATAATTTTTGTAGGTGTTGTTGTAGTTGTACCCTGCTCTGGTTCTTGTATCACAACCTTATCAGCCTTGGGTTTTGTACTCCTTAACTCTGCCAGTGCTTGAGCCAAAGTAACTTCAACATTAGTTATTGTAGCAGCACTAACTAGAATTGTACTGGCAGCATCAATCACAACAACTACTTCCTCAACAACATTTCTCTTCTCACCAGCTTTAACATCAACTTCACTTTCAACAACCACCTCATCACCAACTAAGTCATGTACTCCAAACATATATGTATCAGCCTTAAAATGAGTACTAACTAAGGTAATTCCTGCATCAGCATCAATATCAGCTATCCTCCCCTGTTTGGATAAATCCTCACCCAAATCTTCTTTATCTCTAGAGGATTCTACCCTAGCACTCAAACCAACTTTATGAAGTCTTTTCAGCTTATAAGTTCTTGATCTATCCTTCTTTTCAAGATTCTTGACCCTCTTTTTCAAACTTGCAATCTCATTAGCTTGAGTGGTCTTTGTAGTCTCCAAATCAAGAACCCTTTGTTGTAAATTGGTACATAGTTCCATCAATTCATTAAGTTTTAGACTATCCTTACCACTTCGAAGTGTGTTACCTCTTGCGAGTAGTGGATCATTGGAAAGTTTAGATACAGTTACCTCTTGCCAGTAGTAGATTATTAGATGTTTTAGATACATTCTCAAACCTATTTTGAGAAATAATATCCCACATGGTTTCTTGGCGCCTGGGACCACCACCTGAACTAGTTCCTAGGGAACTTGGTTCATTAGGTGTTGCCTTGGATTGGGACTTATCTATGTTACCACGGTCCTGCTCTGCATCTAAGCCAATAGTAGTAGTGGCAGCTCTTTCCAAACTGCCATCCCTCTCCTCATAGACAGCCTTATCTGCAACATTGGTTATAGGACGCCGTCTTAGGTATGTCATCTTCATGCACGCGTAGTTGATGATAACCTGACCGAAGGTCTATCTTGGAGAAAAATCGCGATCCTTGTAGTTGGTCAAACAAATCATCAATCCTTGGAAGAGGATATCGATTCTTAACCGTCAACTTGTTCAGTTCTCTATAATCGATACACATACGAAGCGAACCATCCTTCTTCTTGACAAATAACACTGGCGCTCCCCATGGAGAATGACTAGGTCGTATGAAACCCTTGTCTTGCAACTCTTGCAGCTGTCCAGACAATTCTTGCATCTCTGAAGGCGCTAAACGATATGGAGACTTCGCAATTGGCGTCGCTCCAGGAACTAGATCTATGCGAAACTCCACTTGTCGTTGCGGAGGCAATCCTGACAAGTCTTCTGGAAACACATCTTCAAATTCACATACCACAGATATATCGCTCAACCTCGGTTCATCCTCCTTTGCACTCTTCAATGCTTTGGTGATTCCTACAGCCCGTTCTCCATGTACCCTAAGGATCCTACCATCCTCCACGGGTATTTCTACTACCTTCTCATGACATACTATCACAGCCTTATGTTGGGACAACCAATCCATTCCCACAATCACATCAAAGCTTCCATGACCCAAAGGTATCAAGTTTATGCTAAACAGGGAACCTCCTAGTTCTAGTTTGCAGTCACGGATAATTCTATCCACTTCTACTTTCTTACCATCAGCTACTTCTATTACATAACCAGGGTTTACAATACTAGGTCTCACATTAAGTAGTGGCTCAAATTCAGTAGATATGAAACTAAAATCGGCTCCAGAATCAAATAATATGGTAACAAAGTGATCATTCAGAGAGAACGTACCCGTTACAACTTTAGGATCCTGGACCGCCTCTATTGCATTCACATTCACGTTGAAAGCTCTTCCTCTAACTTGGTTTCCATTGCTTTGGGTATTTCGGCTGCCCTCCAAAGCCAATTGATTTCCAACTTGCCCAGGTGCTCGATTCAACTTGGGACAAGTGTTGCGGAAATGATCCGGGCTACCACACTCATAGCACACTCTTGAATTGTTACTCATTCTCACAGCATTTACCGGAGCTAATTGCCTAACCAGTGCCTGACAATCCCTGGCAAAATGACATGGTTTCTGATAATTAAAGCACACATTGCAAGGTATGTTTTCTAGATGAAAAGTATAACATTTGCCACACTTAGCACTTGAGCTTGTAGTTTCATTTCTAGCAGGGGCTGTCGCCACAAACCCAGTTCCTATCTTTGCCTTCTTGTTATCTTTCCACGATCCTCCAGTCTTACTAGACTCTTCCACTCCCTTTCTCTTATCAATGCCCTTAGTCAAAGTGCCACAGCTGACTGCCTCATTAGTTAGTACGAGATTGCGAACGAGTGCGCATAAAAAGAAAAACTAAAAATTAAAAAGCAAAACTTTACACTAATTTTTTTTTAACAATGAATTTTAACGGTTACACGAAAGAGACTTAAACCAAATAATCAACTACTTCACGGTAGCTCTCGAAAATTGCTTTTCAAGGTGAGCCGTACTTCGTAGAGACACAAATGGCAAGTGTTAAATCTTTGATTACGATTTGGGAACAATTGCAAGTTCACCGGAAATTGAAATGATAATATCTCAATAGAAGATATTATATGTTGGTGTTCGATTACCAACTTTGTTTATTTTATTTCTTTTTTAAAGGACAATTTTTTATATTTTTGATTTTTTTTTATCTTTTACTTATACTAAAAAGAAAAGGAAAATATTTTTTTACTTTTTATATTTTATGATTTTTTTGGATTTTTTTTAATTATAAAACAAGAATGAAACTTTCTAGGTCGAAAGGATCTTCAAACCAAATCAACAAACACAAAACGGAGGAATCTTGACTCTATTCCCCGGCAGCGGCTCCAAAAACTGATTGCAGTTTATTATACCTAAAATATACTAAATATAATACTTTTTAAAGAGAAATTAAGAAAATTACCAAGTTACCCTTGATAAAATTCACTCTCAAAAATATATATAATATAATATATAATACGTATATTACACCGGGTAAGTATGATCACCCGGGTCGTTATCCCCAATGACTAGTGAAATTGAAACCACGTTTAGGCTTGGATTCTGATTTGAATGTAGCAAAGATATTTTTGTTAATCTATATCTACTAAAAAGGAACAACAATTAAAATTTTATCAAAACGCAAAACGGGACACTAAACTAAGGCCAAAAATCTAAATTCTATAAAATTAAACCTAATTTTTATTTTTTCTTTTTAAATGTATTCTATTTGACTAAAAACGAAGTTTAAAAAAAACTAGAGTGAAAACGGAGTTAAAACGAAGGTTAAAATTGAAAACCGAGAACACAAAAAGGAAGGGGTTTAACGGGCAAAGCTACTAACTAACGGAGGGACTAACTTAGAAAACAACTAAATTGAAAAGTTACACTTTCTACCCTGAGAATCTATCCCGATAACAAGCTAAGTCCCGGATTAAGGTGAAATTTAAAAAGTGCTTATTATGAAAAACTCTAAGAAGCAAAGTTGTAAAGGAAGCTAAGGAGAACAATTTTAACAAAGGCACTATGGTCTGAAACTCAAAGTTAAGCTTTATAAGAGCTTATTTCTGAACTGATTACAGAAAGTAGGGCTTATCCCTTGGTTTTAGAAAATGAGCTATAAAAACTCAAAATTAGATCAAAATGAAAAAGGAAAATTCTGAAAGCTTAGAAATGTCAGGGTAATGCGGAATAAAGATAAGGGGGATAGAGACTAAAACTGTGAAACTACTTTTATGCTACGTGAAATGATCAAGAATGAAGGCAAAACGTCATGAATAAGCACAAGGTAACACCAAAATTCAAAATAAGCTAAAAACTTTAATAAGCTAAACTAGACTCTGAAATTTAAAGGACTTTCTAAACTATTTATTATCCATCTAAATAAGCTATAAAATCTAGATTTAAAAGCTGAATTAACAAATTTAGACTTTTCTTAAGTTCCTACTGTTTTTGGAATTTTCAGGTTTTTATGACTTTTGACAGCTAAATTAAACTAAGTAAATAAGCTAGAAATTGCAAATTAAGACTTAAAATGTATTAATCTATATTAAAACTTAAATCCTACTGAATTTAATAAGCTAAATCTTAAAATTACTGATCTGAATTAAGCTAAGAACACGGCAGTACTAACTCAGGTTAGTACTGCTAGAGTAAAAGTTCAGCAGTACTTTCAAGTGAAAGAACTGCTGATGCAATTTGACTTTTAAGAACAAAATTAAGCTATGAAATAAGTTAGAAAATGAAACCTAAAGCTAAATTCATAATAAGCTATAGCTAAACTTAATACTACTGAATTAGCCAAAATCTAAGCTAACAGTACTAACTTGTGAAAGCAGTACTAACTTGGAAGTTAGTACTGGTAGTGCAAAGGTTCAGCAGTACTAACTGAGGTTAGTACTGCTAGTGTAAAATCAAAAGTGCACTAATCCAAACACTACTTAACCATTATGACAGATTTGAGAAAAGCTGTTAAAGAGAAATCTAATGAACAAATACTAAATACCAGATAAAAACTAGCTTAAAACAAACTTAACAATCATGATCAAACAACTGATTAAGCCTTAATCTAAGATCTTAACTAATTAATCTAATATTTTTGGATTTTATGAGTTTTTATGACAGAATTTAATATCTAATGATCTATAACTATTTAAGCAAAAACAGATGAAAACACATAACCAAATAGCACTAGAAGAGATATTTAAACACTAATCAAGCAAAGAGAATAAGCAATATTAAGCATTTAAACTATAACTAAGCAATTTTAAAACTGAGATTAAAGAAGAATAAAAAGAGAAACTTACTTTATCCTTTAGCCTAACAAAAGGAACCAATAAAGGCAGCTACAAGCTCTCTAGCTTATGAATAAGCTAGAGGTATAAGTCCCTGTGAACTCTTCCAGTTAAGATCCCCTTCCAAAAGCTCAAATCCAATAAGATCCATGTAAGATTAAACTGATTTAAGGTTTTAGATTAGGTTAATACTGAATTCAAAAGTCTATTTAGCTTATAGACTGAAAGAGCTTAATATTAAGCAATTGAGACAACTTAGCTTATTAATTAGAGCTTATGACTTTAAATGAGAGCTTAAAAATGATATTTAAAAAACACTAAAACTTGACTTGTCATTAATTAAGAAAGTTATTTACAATTACTTTGAAATAGTGAAAAGTTTTACATTTAAGAAAAATACAAATTTAAAGAATTGACTACAAATAATAAAACTAAAAAATCGACTAAAAAAACTAGATGGTGTGTTGTGTGAGAAGTGAGTCTTTTTATAGTGCCAAGCTAGAGTCTTCGTAGGACATTGCCCTGCCCTCCAATCTGGTTAATCTCAGCCAATCATTTCTTCAATCATTAGATCATCAATTGTAGCCGTTTGTATCAAGATTGGACACCTGAGTATTTCCACGTGTCATTATAGCCCTTGATATACTTTTTTGTTAGTTTTGAGAGTGAATATAGCACAAAACCCACATAAATTTTTGCCTTTCACCATGGCTAACGTGGCATTGACTTGAGCTAGGATAAGTATCCCTTGATATACAATTTGTTCCTTGCATTGTGCTTGAGCTTCCTTGAATTGACCAACGCACCCTTTAATTTTCCGATTTGCCCCTGGTTTGACTGGTGGTTAATTTCGGGACGATGGGTGAACGTAAAAGGTGAGGATTGGCGGCCGGTGCGGGCGAAGGGAGAAGGACTGGGGGGACGTAATAAAACTATTGATCTTTGGAAGTTTTTACACATTTGGTCCTTGTCTTTCTTTTCTCTCTTTCAAGTTATAAATAACTTTTGGAAATTGCAAGATTGGCCCTTGTAGATGAAAATTGGCTAAGGCTTTGGTCTTTTGAGCTTTCGGCTTTGTACTCTTCTGATTCTCGTGTCCGTGTTTGCTTGCTTTTTGATTGTTTTCTTGTGATTTTTTACTTATCCGTTCCTGCACACACAAAACACAAATACAAGCATATTTTTGCCATTTTTGGTCTGTTTTGGGTTTAATTGGGTTATTTTAGGTACAAACGGATATGTGTATTTTACACATATCATGCAACCTAAGCCAGACAATGAAGATTGTAACATGAAATTTCTCAGAGCACTTCCACCTTCTTGGTCACAGGTGGCCATCACTCTTAAAACAAAGGGTGGTCTTGATTATCTAAGCTTTGTGATCTATACAACAAGCTTCAGGACTCTTGAATTGATGTAAAGGGAGCTCAAGTTATGATTCAAGAGGAACAGGGGAGGGCGGGGATGGGCTCGGGCGAGGGTGCCGGCATTCAGTCCTTTATTAGGGAGTGTATCGTGAGCACTAAGGGATCGAAAGTGGAGGGAGGTGTCATAAGAGGGTCGGCCGGGGTATCAATCAGCATTCAACTACTTTTACTTCAGGGAGCGTGAGCGGAGTCAGTCCTACTGCATCTAGCAATATTATAGAAAATGTTTCTCCATCCTTGTTGCCGAAAGTGATCCACAACAGCAGATCACTTATGAAGATTTTGATCAGATTAGGAAATTAGATTTGGAGGAATTAGACATCAAATGGAAAATGGCAATGCTCTCTGTTAGGATTAACATATTTGAAAAGAAAGCTGGGAGAAAGATGAAGTTTAATAACAAGGATGCTGCAAGGTTTGACAAGAAGAAGGTCAAATGCTATAAATGCTCAGAGTTGGGTCACTTTGCTAGGGAATGTACAGGGAAACAGTTGGATTCTAAAGCAAGGTACTCTTCATTCAAACTGATAAATCAGAAGAACCAAAGGCCTTGTTGTCTGTTGATTCAATGTTAAACTGGTCAGATCATGAAGGTGAAGATGTGGAAAATGGTGCTGCTCAAGTATATGGGATGATTGCTGGAGCTGAGGAGGATGCTGCTGGTAGTGCTACTGGTGATGCTACTGGTGATGTTGCTGATGATGTTTCTAATGCTGCTGCTGAATTTGCCCTCATGGGTATCTCTTCTCAGGTACATACTTGTCCTTTTGGTTGTGAACATCTATATGCTGAACTTAAAAAGGAATTTGACAATGTAGAAGTTCAATACAAAGAGTGTTATATCCAGGTTCAAGCATATAAAAGTACATTACAAACTTTAGAACAACAGAAGGGATGGTACCAAAGTAATCAGCTAGCATTAGAAGAAAGGATTAGAATATTAACTGCTAATTTAGAAAACACAACAAACATGTTAAAATATACTGAGAAACTGAATGAACAGGCTAAACTTGAAAAACTGAATGATAAGGTTAAACTTGAGGAGTCTAAGGCAAGGTTTGACAAATGGAAGGACTCTTCCAAAAACCTGGACAAACTGATCCATAGCTCCATGTCCACAAGATCAAAATTTGGTTTAGGATTTGGAGAAACTTTTGGATCAGATGAGGTGTTTGATCCCTCTGCCCCTAGCATCTTTGACACCACACCTGAAGATGTTGCAGAGAAACCTCTCTATGACAGGTTTGTCAAAGCTGTTGGAATGCATGTTGTTCCTCCTCCTATAACAGGAACATTCATGCCTCCTTCCAACAATCCTGACCTTGATGATACACAGGTTACCTATGGTTCAAAGTCCAATAATTATTTTGAAACTAACTCTGTATCTAATGACTTTGTCTCTTGTGATAACAGTGACAAGTCCTCAGACTCAGAGACCACTGGCTTTGCATCCTGTGTTTCAAGTGTCAAGTCCTCAAGCTCCAAGATCAATGAACCCTTAGCCTCTGCCCCTAGTTCAGTTGCTTTCCAACCAATGTCAGAGACTGCTGACCAACAACCAAGTTCCACCAATGATGATTCTAGTTTTTCTTTTAAGGAGAATGTAAAACCTCCTAGGAATTTATGTAATAAGAGTGGAATAAACAGTAGGAGTCTTTGTAAAAGAAAGTCTTTTGGTTCTAAGACATGTTTTGTTTGTGGTAGTAAATTTCATTTAATTAAAGATTGTGATTTTTATGAGAAACAGTTGGAATTGCATAATAAACCTATGTGGAATAATGTTCCCTCATTTGTACCAAGACCAGCATCTGTTCCTGCTGGTAGTAGGAATAGACCAGCATCTGTTCCTGCTGGTAGTAGGAATAGACCAGCATCTGTTCCTGCTGGTAGTAGGAATAGACCAACATCTGTTCCTGCTGGTAGACCATTTTCTGCTGGTTGGAAAAATCATGCTGCTCGACATATGACCAGACCAACAAGCCATTATTTTCAACACTTTAGTAGGCCTGGTTATTATCACCAAATATATTATGGATTTGAGGGGAAAAAAAAAAAGATGGGGAACCTGCTGTTAAGCCCTCAGCAGTTATTCTTGGAGAAATCAAAGGCCACATATGGCAATGGAATCCAAGAACAATGTGGATCACTTCAATCTACATGGTTTAACTCATTAAATGATCCACAATGCAGGCCCAAGTTAGAATGAACTAGGGTCTCTCATGTATACTATGTTGTTTGTATTGTTATTGTAGAAAATCCTCATAAGAATAGAGATTTAGGAATTGTAGATAGTGGTTGTTCCAGAAGCATGACAGGCAATAAGGAGAAATTGGATGACTTTGTGAAGATTGTAGGAGGTACTGTGACTTTTGGAGGTGGAGATGGCAAAATCACTAGAAAAGGCACTATAAGGACTTCCAAACTGAACTTTGAGAATGTTTATTATGTGGAAGAGCTTCAAAACTTTAACTTGTTCTCTGTTTCACAAATTTGTGATACCAAGAACAAAGTCCTTTTCACTGATAAAGAGTGTCTTGTTCTCTCTAAGGAATTCCAACTACCTGAGAATAGTCAGGTGGTTCTCAGAGTTCCAAGAAGGAACAATCTCTACTGCTTCAATTTGTCTGACATCAAACCTGAAAGAGATGTCACCTGTTTGCTGGCAAAAGCATCCTTAGTTAAGTCTACTAAATGGCATAGAAGGATGGCTCAGTGACTTTCCAAAAACATGAACAATCTGGCAAAGCATGGGATAGTCAATGGCACCCTATAAACTCTCACGAATGAGCACAACTGCGTGGCCTTCAACAAAGGTAAGCAAACACAAGGCTCTTACAAGGCCATCACGCTTTATTCGTAATCTAGAAGGTGTTGATCTATTGACTGGATCTCAAGGCAATAATCTGTATACACTGTCCCTTAGAGATATGATGGCTATGGCATGGCTATGGCACCGACGTCTGTCTCATCTAAACTTTGGTACAATCAACCATTTAGCTAGACACGGTCTTGTTCAAGGTCTCCCTAAGCTAAAATTTGAAAAGGACCATCTGTGTTCTGCATGTTCAATGGGCAAAAGCAAGAAGAAATCCCACAAACCTAAATCTGAAGACTCCAACTAAGAAAAACTCTATCTTTTGCACATGGATCTTTGTGGTCGTGTCGCAAGTGTTAATGGAAATAAGTACATCCTCATCATTGTCAATAATTACTCTCGATTTACATGGGTAAAGTGCTTAAGGTCAAAAGATGAAGCTCTAGATTTCATAATCAAGTTTCTCAAGATGATTCAATTGCGGCTTAAGGCACCTGTCCGACGAATCAGAACAGATAATGGAACTGAATTTATTAATCAAACTTTGCGTGAATATTATGAGAAGGTTGACATCTCTCATGAAACATTTGTTGCTCGCTCTCCACAGCAAAATGGTGTCGTTGAAAGACGTAATCGTACGCTAAATGAAGCTGCCCGCACAATGTTGATTTATACAAAAGCTCCGTTATTCTTGTGGGCAGAAGCAGTTGCTACCGCATGTTATACCCAAAATCGTTCCATCATACGTCTTCGTCATGACAAAACACCATATGAGCTTTTAAATGGACTAAACTTCCTCCCCATGACTTATCATTCTTCCATGTACTGGGCACTTTGTTATCCAACAAAAGATAGCGAGAACTTGGGGCACGTTACAAACCAAAAGCTGAAATTGGCTATTTTCATTGGCTATGAACCCAATAAAGAAAGCATTTTGATATTTTACAACTGAAGTAACTAGACGAATCATTGAGGACAATTCATGTAGATTTTGATGAGGTTGATGTGATGGCTTCTGTACATAGACAGTTCAGGACTCGCTCTTCATGAATCTGACTCCGGCACAACACCTCAACAATTAGTTCAGGACTCGTGCCCTAACCCTCCTCCGTCAAGACCGTTTGTACCCACTTCAAGAACTGATTAGGATATTTTGTTTTAACCACTATTTGATGAATTACTCAACCCTTCATCAAGTGTTGATCGTCCAGCCCCTGAATAGCCATGCTCAATTGCTTGATGTAGTTGCTCCATAACCTGCTACATCATACGTGTGGTCACCTTCCTCAAACAAACTGTAACCAAGTTGCACCATCACCTATAACTCACAAACAACACCTGAAACTTAATCTCCTATCATTCATAACGATGTTAAGTAGGATGATCATGGACTTAGATGTGGCACCACTATGAATAAAACGATCGTTTTTTTTGGTATTCCAATTCCAGAAAACGATTTTGAAGCATCTTCTTCTTCGGATGTTATTCCTACTATTGTGCATACTGCTACTCCTAACTCAGAACACGTTACCAAATGGACCTAAGGAGTCTTCCTTTAGAGAAAAACATCATCGGTGGAAATGCGAACAGAATGTTCTATAAGATTGCCGACTCTATGAACAAGCTTTATTTTGTTACTACGATGCCTTTCTCACCTCAGTTGAACCAAAGAACTTATGATGCATTAACTCCAGCATGTTGGATTGAAGCAATGCAAGAGGAGCTACATGAATTTAAACATCTTAAAAGTCTAGGAACTCGTTCCAACGTCCAGATAAAGTGATGGTTATTACTTTAAAATGGATTTATAAGGTAAAACTTGATGAAATGGGAGGAATTCTAAAGAACAAGGCTTGTTTGGTTGCTCGTGGTTACCGTCAAGAAGAGGGAATTAATTTTGAGAGGAGATCTTTTGCTCCAGTGGCTAGACTTGATTCTATCGATTTTTCATCGCATATGCTGTCACTTTGAATATGATCGTCTTCCAAATGGATGTTAAGACGGCATTCCTGAATGACATTCTGCGCGAAGAAGTTTATGTCAGTCAACCGGAAGGGTTTATGGATCAAGACAATCTGAATTATGTGTACAAGCTTAAGAAGGCTCTCTATGGTTTGTAACAGCTCTTCGCGTGTGGTACGATCTTATTGTTCAAAAGTTTCTACTACTCTCAGGAATTCTTCTAAAGGTACGTGATACCACATTGTTTATCAGAAGACAAGGCAAAGATATTCTCCTGGTACAAATCTATGTTGATGATATAATCTTTGTGTCTACTACACCTGATATTTATGTGATCCCAATTTTCAAAAATAACGTGTTCAAAGTTTTAAGATGTCGATGATGGGCAAAATATATTTTTTAGGACTACAGATTTCACAATCCTAGATGAGCATCTTTTTTTAAACCAGTTTCAATATGCTTTGAATCTTTGAAGACATATGCGTATGGGAATCTAGTGACCCTGAGGATTACTCGCCATGGTTGGAAAAATCCAAACTGATTAAGATACACAAGGGGAAAGCCGTCGTAGTTCCTACCCTACCTTCGTGAATGATTGGCACCACTTAATGTATTCTTACAACCAATAAGACCAGAAACATAACGTGTGTTGTATGCATGTGTGCCCGGTATTAGGCAAAGCCTACCGAAAATCACCTCCATGCTGTAAAAAAGATCTTTAAATACCTACGAGGAACCATAAATCAGGGACTCTGGTATTGATTGCAGTTTTACGTACATATAAAATAATACAACTTATAAGAGAAATAAGGAAATCCCCAAGTAACCTTGGACAATCCACTCACAAAAGATATATATATATTATTTATTAGAATACGTATTAAACCGGGCAAGTTGATCACCCGGGTCGTTTCCCCAACGACTAGTGAAATTGAAACCACGTTTTACGTTCGGTCCCCCTTCCTGATTATTTCCTGATTTGAATGAAGCAAAGATATTTTGGATAAGCTATTACTACGAATTAAGAAGCAACAAATTAATGACAATTAAGCAAGTAAACTAATTTTAAATCCCTAAAAATGTAAACTAAAATTTTGCTAAATAAAGAAAAATTGCCGAAAACTATTAAAAATAAAAGCCCTAATTTTTATCTTTTTATAAAAGTTTAATTAAACTAATTAAAACTTAACCCTAATTATTAATTAAAACTTAATAAACTAATTAAAAACTTAACTAATGGACTAATGGAGGGACTAACTGAAAAATAACTAAGATCAAAAAGTTTCACTATCTACCCTGAGAATCTACCCCGATCACAAATTAAGTCCAATAAGCATTCGAAATTTTAAAGAGCTTTTAAAATGAAAAATAAAGAAGCAAGGTGTAGAGGGAGCTCTTCTTTAGCTAGTGGGAACAAAATAATCAAGGTCTATTGGGTCTGGAAACTCACAAATATGCTATAAAGAGCTTATTAATAAGCTGTTACAGAAACTAGGGGTTTGGGCTATGTTTTACTAAAAACTGCGATTTGAGATCAATTTAAGCCTTAAATTTAGGAAAGGAAAAAGTGATCTTAGGAAGATTTATGATGTGCTTTTTCTAAGTAAAATGAAAAGGAAATTAAAGCTAGAAAGGTGCTTTTAAACACGGAAATTAAGCATGAACTAAGCAAACTCAAGAAATAAACAAAGTAATCAAAATCCAAGTAAGCTGAAACTGTTATAAGCTAAACTAGAAATCTGAGTAACTTAATGAAACCTTATTCAATCTAACTTTCATCCATCTATAAGCTATAAAATCCTAGACTTAAAGGCTGATTAAACAAATTTTGACTCGGCTCATGTTAGTTCTACTAGTTTTTGGGATTAATTTTCAGGTTTTTTATTGACTTTTGACAGCTTAATTAAACTAAGGAAATGAGTAGAAATCTTCAAATAAAGAATTAAAATTTATTAAGCTCTATGAAAACTTAAATTCTACTGATTGAATAAGTTAATCCTAAAATTACTTTTCTAAAATTATGCTAGAACAGCTAGTACCTATAATAGGTTAGTATCTTGGATAGTGTAAAAAGTTTTCAGAAGTACTTTCAAGTTAAAAAGTACTGCTGATGCAATTTGATTTTCAGAATAATTTAAGCTATGAAATATCGCTAGAAGGAAAATGAAAATTAAAACTAAATTCTTAATAAGCTAAAGCTAAACTCAATACTACTGAACTAGCCAAAATCTAAACTAACAGTATTAACTTGTGAGAGCAGTACTAACTTGGAAGTTAGTACTGGTAGTGTAAAGGTTCAGCAGTACTAACTTTGGTTAGTACTGCTAGTGTAAAATCAAGGGTGCACTAAACCAAACACTACTTAACCATTATGAACAGATTGAGAAAAGCTTTTTTAAGAGAAATTATAATGAACATGTACTAAAATATCAGATAATAAACTAGCTTTAAAACAAAAAAAAAATTACTAAAAACCCTTTTATCAAAATGATTAAACAACTTGAATAATTACTAATCTAATTTCTAAAACTTTTTATAACTATATTTTTTGGGATTTTATGAATTTTAATGACAGAATTTAATAACTAAGATCTATAAACACTTTAGCAAAAAAGATGAAGACCAACCAACTATTAAGTATGCTAGAAGAGTGCATTTAAACACTAATAGAAGCAATGAGAATAAGCATTAAGCTATATTAAACTACCACTAAGCAATTTAAACATGATTCTTAGAGTGAATGAGTGAGAAAGACGGGACTTACTTGATCGCCTTTAGCTAACAAAGGACCAATAAAGGCCAGCTACTAGCTCCTTAGCTATTAATATAGCTATGGTATAAGTCCTTGGGATCTCTTCAAGGTAAGATCACCTTTCCAAAAGCTAAATACAATAAGAGCATAATAGATTTATCTGATTTAAGGTTTAGATAAGATTAATATCGAATTTCAAATAAGCTCTATTTCAGCTTATAGACTAGAAAAAGTAGCTTAATATGAGCTTTTTGAGATAATTTTGCTTATTAAGAGAGGCTTATGACTTAAATGAGTAGATTAGTAAACAAAATTTAAAACAATTATTAAAAACTGATTTTCATTAATTTGAAAAGCCTGATTACAATTAGTTGAAAAAGGAAAATTACATTTATGAAATAAACTACGTTATTTATATAAAAACTTAGATTTATAAAAAAGAAAACTAAAATCGGATCTCTGTTGTGTGTGTTGTGAAAATGAGGTCTTTTTATTAGTGTCAAGCTGAAGCTTCTTGGGACCTCTTGCTTGCTCTCTCTTAAACTTTTTATCTCTGCGCTCCATTCATTTCTTCTATCGATTTGATTCATCAATTGTGGGCGTTGGGATCATTTTGTGGACACCTGAGGATTGTCTTTTTCCAGGCTGGCATTTTTTGATTGTGACGTTTGTGTTAGTTTTGTGAGTAATTAGCACAAAAAACCACATAAATTTGTTGCTTTCACCATGGCTAGTTGGCATTGAGCTTGAGTTAGGATTAAGAATCCCCGGATTAGGCTAAATTATCCCTGCCATTTGTGATGAGAGACCTGAATTGTCTTTCGTTACCCTTTAATTTTTCATTTGCCCCTTGAATTACCATAGGAGTGAAATTGGGGAAGACGGGTGAATAGTAAATGGATTTCCCGCTTCTTCTTTGACAGTTAAAACTGTTGATCTTTGGAAGGTTTACATATTTGGGCCCTGGTCTATCCATTTCGCCATTTCTAGTTTATAAATGACTTTTGGAATTTGCAAGATTGGCCCTTGGAGAAGAAAATTGGCTAAGGCTTGTGGCCCTGAGGCTTGGCTTCGGCTTTGTACTCTTTTGATTTTGTGTCCGGGGTGCTTGCTGGTCTTTGATTGTTTTCTGTGGATTTTTGACTTATCGTACCTGCAAACACAAAACACAAAATACAAGCATATTATTGCCATTTTTTGGTGTTTTGGTGTGTATTGGGTTATTTTAGGTACAAACGGATATGTGTATTTTACACATATCAAAATTCCCCAAACTAAACGATTGCGTGTCCTCACGCAATATCACATGCCTTATAACCAAATACCTCGAAAATTTCCCCAAAAACAAAACTTTGAATAGTAGCAAGATTTTTTGTTTGAGAGACGATAAGAGATCACAAGTTATAAAACACCCTATTTCCCATTTTTCAAAGATTTTTTCTCTTTTTATGGTTTTTCTTGATAATTAACCACCTAACTACAACTTATTTGTGTTGACATAATGTAATGTTTTCATTACCTCATTGGTAACTTTTAGGATCATAGAATAAAAAGCACATTTAAGTGTCTAAAAGATAACTTCATCATCCCCGATTTTTCACTTCTCCCATGCTAAGCTTAAAAACAAGATCATTGTTAAATACAAGTCATGATACTATCCCCATACTCATAATATACTATTGTGTACTTATTTTCCTCCCGCATATTCCTTAACTTTTTGTATCTCGGTTTTTAATTAAGTCATATACGAAGCTATTTAAGACTTTTGTTTCGGATACTTATTAATTCGCAAAAATAAAGTGTAATGGGTAAGAACGCAATAATTAGTCCTAGCCCTTTTCAAAAGTTCAAACCGCAATCAAGGATTAAAGGTCACATCGAGGCGACAAAATTTGGTTTTATATTAGGCTTACTTAAAGAAAGCTCATTCATGTACATATTACACGAAGGCTCTTTTAAGACAAGAATGAACCTATTTGCACCATATACCCTTAGGCTCTTTAAGGCACAAAACAAGACAAAAATTAAGCAACATTATTAAATCTTAGTCCTTTAGAAGGCTACAACTGCGGCCACGCTCCGAAGATGTAGCAAAAATATTTCGACTTCGGATTAAATAAGTTAAACGGTGTGCCTTTTATCTCGAAGCCACAACGATAGCGAGCCCCCCCCCTCGACAGAGGGTATTCTACGTATTATGACACCGGCGGACCTACTTATATGAAAACTCCAACATCGGCCTCGCCTCCGACACGATGAAGTAAATTGGACAGAGACTTACTTATTTATTTATTTATTTTTGCATTGTAAGCCAAATTAAGTATTTCGCTTGAGTGTACTATCCTAATCATTAAAGGGACTTAAGAAAACTTCTATTAACTAATTATTAATCAAAAAAAAACCGATTAAACTTATATGTATTAAAAACATTCATATAAAAGTGAAACAAGCTAATTCTAAAATAATTAGGGAGAAAAAGCACAATTAATATATATGAGCTTGAAAGAAAACCAACTTATTCTACGTTTAACATCACGACTTATAAATAACACACTATCATTTCTTTTCTTCACAAAAAGAAATTTGCAAAATGCTTTAGCCTATATAAATCAAAACTTGGCCAGTATTTAAAAATCTACTTGAGATTTAGCACAAGTCTTCATTTACTAACGATTTTCATGTTTGGCATGTTTTAAAGTGTACTGAGACTAGCACAAACTACATCATTAATTTTTAAGGAAGAAAGCTAGAAACTCTACACTTACGTTCGGGTTCAAAATATTACTTCTTATCTTACGTCAACGGAAAACTACATTTTTTTCTTAACATTCTTTTTTTTTAATAATATAATTTATAAACATTTTTTAACTAAATAACATGACTGGCAAAAAATAAAAATTTTTGCTATTTTGGTGGGAAAAGAATACGGAGTACTTGAGAACAAACTATAAGCAAGGCAACATCCAATCGATAGATTCCCTGCCCCAAACTAATACGAAACATTGTTCCTCAATGTTTTTTAAAGTCGGGTCTCTACGAAAATCTAAAGCCGTTTATGAAGTTGCAATGATAAATGTTAATCGATAAGATGAAAGGGTTATGGATCTCCCAAACTAATTCAGACAGGCGATGAGAAGCTCGAGTAGAACGGGAAACAACCAACCGGACACGAGAGGCTTCATTGAATTTGTTAGGAGAGTCCTGCAAAAATCACAACAAACAAACAACAAACAACGAGAAAATTGAAGAGAACAAGCCTCTCTCAACACAACACCTTAGAAAATGGAAATTTGTAAATGTAAAGCATGGGCGTGAATCCACGAGCGGCTTGTTTTTTATCACCGAGTGCAAGCTCGACTCGATCCTGAATTTAGTTGTCCTTAGGGAAAAGGTCTGGAGGTCCGGGATAACCAAATGGTGTGTATCCCCTCCATATAATAATGCTTTTAAGACTGGGTGGCAGTTGACTTTGTAATTTGAACCTCAGCAATGAGACATCTTTGGAAGGTATGCCCTGATGGGCTCTAGTAGTCTTTAGTAGTAGCTAGAGAGTTTAGTGCCATAAGAGTTTTGTTTAGGTGATTAATGTTAAAGAGGCGCTTTGTCAGTTGCTATAGTTTAGCTACAGTGTTAGAGTAGAGTTAGTTAGTGGAGTGCTTTTTTTAGCAGTCTTATGTGCCATAAGGTTTAACGTTCGGTGATTGTGAAAGGACCGGACCAACGGGACTTGAGACTTTAGTGAGAAAATTTTTTTATCGGGAGTTGTAGAGAAGGATTTGATCCACCAACTTGAAAGATTCGGTTCTTTATCCTTGGATGTTTGTGTTTGCTTCTTTGGTATTCTCCTGTAGATTAACGCAATTTCGTTAGCTTGATCACGAAGTTCGCTAAGTTCATTAAGCTGAAGCTTTCGATGATCGCCCGCGGTCTTTAAGTCGAAGTTGGCATGCTTGAGAGCCCAATATGCTTTGTGTTCTAGCTCAAATGGGTAAGTGACTCGCTTTTCCATAATTATCTTTGTATGAAGTAATCCTATAGGGGTAAAAAGAGTTTCAACATATCGATTCGGGAGTCTTGTAAGCGGTTCTAAAAGCCCATAATGCATCATCTAGTTTGTCGGACCATGAGGCACGGTTTTCTCCTACCGTCCTCTCCAAAATTCTTTTGAGACCTCGATTCGTGACTTCAACTTGACCACTCGTTTGAGGGTGGTAAGGAGTCGAAAGACGATGGGTGACACCATATTTAGACATAACTTTATCAAATTTGTCGTTACAAAAATGGGTCCCACGATCGCTTATGATTGCTCTCGGAGCACCGAATCGGGAGAAAAGGGATTTTAAGAACTTAACAACTACCCTAGCATCGTTGGTGGGGAGCGCTTTCGCTTCAACCCACTTGGAAAGATAATCGACGGCTACTAGAATATATTTGTTACCCCTAGACGACGGAAAAGGTCCCATAAAATCAATTCCCCATAAATCGAAAATCTCACAAACTTGGATTGCATTTTGAGGCATCTCATCACGTTGAGAGATTTTGCCTTGTCTTTGACATGCATCACAAGATTTGACAAATTCGAAAGCATCCTTATAAATGGTAGGCCAAAAGAAACCGGCATCAAAAACCTTCTTGGCGGTAAAGTTGGCACCGTAGTGTCCCCCGGTGGGTCCACTGTGACAAGCTTCGAGAATTTCGAGAGCTTCTTTGCCATCTACACACCTTCGGATTATTTGATCCGCACAAGTCTTGAAAAGAAAAGGGTCATCCCAAAAATAATGTTTTACATCTTTAAAGAACTTGTTTTTCTCTTGAGTCGACATTCCTTTTTTAATGAATTTCCCCGCGTGGTAGTTAGCAAAGTCGGCGAACCACGGGGTACTTTGGTCTTTAGAAGTTAACACGTTTAAAGTCTCTAAAGGAAAAGTCTCGGTAATCTCTTTTGGATCAAAAACATTCTCGTAAGGGTTTTCGAGACGAGAAAGGTGATCGGCTGCATAGTTTTCAGCACCTTTGGTATCGATAACTTTAAAATCAAATTCTTGAAGAAGTAAGACCCATCTAAGCAATCTTGCTTTGGCGTCTTTCTTGTTGAAAAGGTATTTCAATGCGGAATGGTCTGTGTAAACAACACTCTTGTTCATGATTAGATATGATCGAAACTTCTCGAAAGCGTAAACAACTGCAAGCATCTCTTTTTCCGTTGTTGTGTAGTTTGTTTCTGCTTCGGTCATGGTCTTACTAGCATAATGAATTGGTCGGAAATGCTTCTCAATTCTTTGTCCTAAGACCGCACCTATTGCATAATCACTTGCATCGCACATGATTTCAAAAGGTTGGTCCCAATTCAATTTGGACAAGCAGAGAACAGGAGCTTCGTCAGCTTCTTTTTCATGTTTATAAGGCTAGAATGCATCTTCAAAAAAAATGAAGGAGTGTTTTTCTCATTAATAGATGGTCATAAGGTCGAGAGATTTTGGAAAAGTCTTTGTGATAAATCCTTCGATAATATACATCCAGACCATGCCCCAGAGAAAACTCGAAATTCCGATTACGTTCCGACTGATGAGGAAGCTTAGAAATTACATCAACTTTGGCCTTATCGACTTCAATTCCTTTTCTAGAGATCTTAGTGTCCTAAAACAATGCCTCTTTAACCATGAAATGGCTGTCTTTCCCAATAGTGCTATTTGTGTCTTCACACAACCCTTTAAGTCAATCATCTAAATTATCAGTACATAGAAAAAGAAATCCTCCAAAAAAACTGAAAAATCGTCCATAAAAACCTCCATCGTTTTACTATCATGTCGTGAAAAATGGCCATCATAGCAACTTTAAAGTTTCCGGTGCATTGCACAATCCCGAATGGGCATAACGACGGTACGCGAAAGTTCCGTACTGGCCACGTAAAAGTAGTTTTCTCTTTGATCATTCAGAACATTAGGATTTCAATACCCTGAAAAACATCTAAGAAACAATAAAACTTGTTTGCTACAAAAAGTCGGCTGGAATCGCTACTAACATATGGTCATGAATGGTAACGGAAAATGGTCTTTACAAGTTTGCTTCGTTTCAACTTTCGATAATCGATGCAAAAAAAAACTCATCTATCCCGTGACTAATCTGTATGCACCATCTCATTTTCTTTGTTTTTGTGACAACGGTCCATACCACATTTTTTAGGAACACAATGGACTGGACTAAACCCATGGACTAACCAAGATCGATAAAATCAATCCCGCGTCAAAGAAGTTTTTCTACTTCTTTCTTGATGACGTCATGAATTTTAGGGTTAACCCTCCTTTGATGTTGGACTGAAGGTTCGTAATCATATTTTAAAAGGATTTTGTGAGAGCAAAACTCTGGATCTATGCCTCTGATATCAGAAAGTTTCTAAGCAATTGCTTGTTTTCGGTTTTTCAGAACGTTAATGAGTGAGTTCTTTTCATCTTGGCTTAAATCTTTTGAAATTATTACTAGAAGCTTGTTATTCTCCTCTAAAAACGCATACTCGCGAATGTGGATGTAACTCATTAAAGTTCGACTTTCGGGAATTTCAACTTTTTTTCATAATAAGTCATAATTCGATTGAAGACTTCTTTGGTTCACACTTAAGATCTTTTTAAATTCCGGGTGAGTATCTCCTTGGTATGGTGAAGGTAGTGGATCACTGTTGAGGAAGTGCATCCAAGAATGAATCTCACCCTACGGGATCATAGTAGCGGTATCATTAAAACTGTGAACGGTTCATCATCCGATTCTAAAAAATGCATTTCGCTTCCTCAAAAAAGTATAAAATCGCTTTCATCAAAGGAGTAAGCGTGGAGATGAAGTAGACACAATCGGATTGAAGTACGGTAGAATGATTGTTTTGAAACAATGAGATCGAAACTCCAAGTACATCCTTGTGAGTACTCTTCACTGAAGTGACATCATGAGATTCAACTTTTCTTTCTTCAATGATTTCGAGATTGTTGAATGAAATGGAAGGTGCATCAACCAAATTAAGGTTTAACGATTGATCATCATTCCTAAGAGTAATCTCTCCGTTCCGTAAACATCGAATTAAATGCATGAGCGTCCTAAGAAAGGGTCCGCCACGAGTATCAACGGTAATATCGGAGGAATACGCAAAAATCAAGAACACGAAATCGCAGGAAAGTAAAACATCCTACTTTGAACAAAAACATTATCATCTACACCGGTTGGTTTGAAATTATAAACGGTCGGCTAATTCTAATAATACCATTTTGTGTCGTTAGGCTCGTAGTTAAGCTTTTTTCCAAATGGATAAAGGCATGAGATTTATAGCTAGCACCTAAATCGGCAAGGGCCTAAGTAACTGACGAACTCTAAAAAATCACATGGAATGAGAAATCGCACCTGGGTCACCTAGCTTTTTCAGGAAGCTTTTTAGGACAACCGCACTACAATTTCATTCAACGGCGTTTTGGTAACTCAATTAACTTGTTTTTTGTGTTAAGCATCTTTTGAACATCGGAGGCAAACTTGGCATATGAAATGAGAGTAAATACATCCGCGAAACTTAGCTTCAAAGTGAAGATTACGTAAAAAATTTCCATAAACTTTGAAGCTATGATATAAACCCTTTTCCGAACGAATCATTTGTTGTTGATCGACGGTAAGGCAAAATTGGTTTGGCCTTGTTAGCAAACGAAAAAGGTTCTCCGATTGGTTCTTTGTCGTTGTTTGTTCCTAGGACCATTGGAGGTTGGATATGTCTTTGGTGTATTCGGGTAGCTTTTATCTCCGTATCCCTTTGTCACCATCACATTCCATTTCCCCACCAAGCGATTGAATCGGGAGTCCCATCGTATGGAGGCGATAAAACCACTACGAAGTTGGTAATTGCCTTGGCTTCTTTCCCTATAGATTTGGAATGGTATTGATAAGTAAAGAACTTGAACTTGAAGCTTGGTTGGAATTTGCCTAAATCTTAAACTTGCTGTGCAAGGCTTGTTTAACAAACTTGTAAGCAACATTGCCATTTGATTTTGCAAACCTTGATTTTGATTTTGCCACATTCTTTAATAACGCGTCATTTGCCTTTGACGTAGCTTTTTCAAAATCCGCTTTTAAAACACGCATTTGTTGAGGTTGGTAAGGTAAACTTTATTGATTGTGGTTGATTGGTTGGTGGTAGGTATACTGGATTTTGGTTGTTTGGACGGTTTTTTATGATTAAAGTTTCCTCGGTTTGATTGAAGTTAGAAATTTAGTTCCTTGGTAACAGGTTTTGGTTTCCTATGGTTTGTTTTTGAAACATTTGGTTGATTGATAAAACCCGGTGTTTCAATTTACATGTGCCACAATTGGAAGGTTGGATTTCTTTGAGAAAATTGACAACGGCTGGGTTCTGTTGCAATTGTTGGGATATGGTCCCTGGAAACAAAGCGGAAAATCGTTTCCGACGTGACCATCGAGTTAATGGCCAAAGTTTAAAAATGAGGTGATTCGATCCATACGTGACCCACTTACCTCTCCTCAACTGCTTACGTGGGAGAATAAAGACGGTGCAGGAAAGTAACAACTAAAGCTTTCATTTCATTCAACATCTTGTTCATCTTGATAGTCATCTTATCCTCGAGAGAAGCGGCTATTTGTTGCATATCGAAAGAATAATTAGAAGGTGAAGAATTAGAAGAGGAGTCAATCCGTACACACTCTTTGAACAATTAGCATGATTCTTGAGTAAACAAACATTTGACAATTGCTTTCAATAATCGCTAAACTCTTGAGGCATTTTGGTCCAGAAAATGCCACCTACCGGCGGCGAATCTAAGGCATCTAGAACGTTTGAATTCAAAGAGTTTGTAAAAAAGTATCGAGTTGGTGGAGTTCCGAGAAGCCATGTGAGGACATTGACGAAGCAAGTCTTTAAAACGTTCCCAGATACTATCGTTAAAGGTTTCGTTTGGTTCTAGTGAAAAATTGGTGATTTTGTTTCGGAGGTTATGTTTTTTGATGGTGGGAGAGAATTGGTTTATGAATTTTGAAACAAGGTCGTCCGATGTGAGTAATTGATCTAGAGGATCCTTCTCTAACCAATCTCGGGGCTTCATCGTCCCTAATAAAAAAGGAAAAAGGCAAAGCTTTATCGAAGTGTTTCGGACTTCAGGATGTCTAAACTCGTTGAAGTGACCTTGTTAAAAATCGAAGGTGTTGTGAGGATCTTGTCTAACCCGAAAAACTTATTGCTTTGCACAAGATTGATTAAAGGTTGCTTAAGCTCGAAATTGTTAGCATTGATTGGTGGAACAACTATAGCATCTTCATACCCTCGATGGGTGCTTGTAACATTTGGGTCATGGTCATTGTCGGCCATGGAACAAGTTATGATAAACATTTGGTTCGTTTCTAATCAAAATTTTTCACAACAACCTGAAGAGTTTGTTGTTGTCGCGTCTTTGAGATTTGCGAACGAAAACAAATTGCGCATAAAAAGAAAAACTAAAAATTAAAAAGCAAAACTTTACACTAATTTTTTTTTACAATGAATTTTAACGGTTACACGAAAGAGACTTAAACCAAATAATCAACTACTTCACGGTAGCTCTTGAAAATGCTATTTCAAGGTTGAGACCCTACTTTGTATAGACACAAATGCAAGTATTAAATTTTTTTTGTTTTAGTTCGATTTGGGAACCAACAAGTTCACCGGAAATTAGATATGATAACACCTCCGTTGAGAATTGTTATATTTGTATTTTTACCAAATGGTGAATTATATTTCGTGTTTAATTAAAAAGGAAGATTTTTCTTATATATATTTTAGATTTTTCTATATTTTTTCATTAACTTTTACTTATACTAAAAAGAAAGGAAACACAATATTACTTTTTAAACTTTATGATTTTTAATAGTATTATTTTGTGAAATTGAATATATACAACAAAATGAAACTATCGAAGTGAATTAGTGTTTAGGAGATAACCTCCTATAGTTCAACTTTCAAAGTTGAAAACAATTTCAACAAACTGGATATAACCTCATAGAGTCCTCAGCCAAAAACTCATCACATCTAGCCATCCAAACAAACCAATCATTTGGGGGCTAAGATTTTAGCCTTAGATAAATAAGTGACCTCCAACCCGGATTTGCCAACGTGGCAATTTTTTCCTTTAGAGGGCACACTTTGCATCTTTACTAAAATGATTTAGTTACAAAAACCCACTACAATTTGTGCTTCTCCATGATGACGTGGCATCCTATAGCTGAGAGCTAATAAGACTAAAGATTTTGTCTCTTGACCCTGCCATTGTGCTATAGTAACTCTTGAAATTGACTTCAATGCCCATAGTAAATTTTCATAAGCCCTTTGTTTTTTTGACTATGGGTAAGTTGGGACGACGATGAATAGTGTTTGGAATTACCCGCCCTTTTTATAACTAAAAACGGGGTAAAATTCAGTTGAACTTTGCCCTTTTGGCAATTTCAGTCCCTTTCTTTGTTTATTCCATTTCTAGTTATAAATAACTTTTCTAAAATTACAGATCAGTCCTTGTGGTAATATTAAAAAGGAAAGTTGTTAGGGTTTTGGTCTTATGCATCCTGGGTAATAGTGTTTTATTGTGTCTTTGTTGACTTTTATTGACCATCTTTGACTGACTTTGACTGGATTTGAACTGAGGCTTGACTTTTCTGGCTTCGGCTTTTGAATCTTTGCTTCTTTGAACTACTTCTGATTCTCCCGTGGTCCGTGTGCTTGCTGTTTTTGACTATTTTCTTGTGATTTTTGAGACAGATCCGAACCTTGCACACATAAAACACGAAAATAACAAGCATATTTTTGCCATTTTTGGTCTGTTTTGGGTTTATTTTAGTTATTTTAAGCATAAATGGATATGTGTATTCTACACTTATCAACCTTCCATTTTGGAAGGAAAATTTGAATTTCAGATTTTATGTTTTTAATAAAACTTTTCTTTTAATTAAAAAATATTTTGTATAATTAATTTTGCGAAATTCTTTTATAAAAATGTGACGGATAAGAAAAAAATATTTTCTTGATCACTAATCATCTTAATAGATTTGTTGAATCGAATACCTTGAAGTGATTACTAATCTTAGAAATGAAATTTTTACATAATAATTTGTAAACCGTTTAATTTTATATAAAACGGTTTTGAACATTTTGTTATTATCAAAACCTTGAGATGCTCAAAAACATAAATAACTTTTTCAAGACATTATTTGTATTACAATCTCCCCCTTTTTATTATGACAAAATATAACTCATTTTGTAGAAAAATAAAAAAGTTAAAAGTTACAAATAATATGACTTTTTGTTCCATTTCTCCCCCTTTTTTGTCGAATTTAAAAAGGATGATCGTCGAGTGTTTTTAGGAAAAAGAAAACGACGATATACAAACATCCCCTTTGATGATGCTACCCCCTATACCGTTTGGGCATCAAGTGAACGATCTATGAAAATTGGGTTGCTACAAAACAAAGTTAAGAGATACAAGGAGCAAAACCAAATACTTTTAAATAACACATTAGATTCAAGTCACCCAAAAGAGAGTTTCATTCAACAATCAAGAAATTCATACAATAGAAAATGCAAGTAGTACATTCATAAGATAAAGCTAAAGACATAATACAAGAAGAGACAAATTTCAAACTATACTTTGTAATGATCAATACAATTCTAAAGTAGATAATTATGAAATAAAGACATAATAAGGGCATAGATCAACACAGTGGATACTTGAAATGAAAAAGATGCCATAATCAAAGATAAGATGGTCAATTACTTTAGGTAGATAATTCATAATGAGAAATGAATAATTAAAGAGGAAAAGAGGGGTTAGGAGACATATGATTTTAGAGGGCGTTTCGAGTTTGTAGGGTATTGGGCAGGGATGAAAAAAAGTAATAAAGTTGATTTATTTCTCAAGGAGTGAAATTGGTGTCTAGAAAACTTGCAACAATGACAAAAACTCGAGTGAAATTCAACTTGAGCATGAGAAGGAGGATGAATTGGTTTTGGTGGTGGTGAAGGTGGTGCATGAATGTAGCATTGATGGGTTAGAGTCTAAAAATCCAGGAGGGCGAATGTTGTGAAGTTGGTTGATCATTTGATCTCTTAAGGGATTGTATGATAGTGGTGAAGGAGATTGTAAATAGACTCTTATAGGAAGTCAAGGTGAGTCTTTTTGGGAAGAAGGTGATGATTTTGGAGTGGATGTTTTGTGTTTCTATACTTGTCTTACCGACATTCTTGGTTTTCTAGAGAAGTTGGAATGGTGGTTTGAGCAAGACATTGATGATGAAGGAGAGGAGGATAAAGAAGGAGAACGTGGTAGTGAAGTATGAGATCGTATGATTTAAATAATGAGAAAGATAGGATAAAATGGCAAAGCATGGTTTGGATAGAATGGGATGCAAAAGATGGTTTAGCTAAACAGGGAAATGCCAACTTTAGGATGTAATGGAGGTTCAAAGAATACATAAAAGAGAGGCAAACCAAAAATTTCTGTTCCCCCTGCGGCGGTCCCATTATTATCGAGCGGTCAAATATATAGGATGTTGCCGCCGGGTATTATGGGAGCCGTATTTGAAAAATGAAAATTTTCTATTATTTCCTATTCTTAAGATCCATTTAAAATTAGAGGGCATTTTACGAAATTCAAGATCAACTAATTCAAGCACCTAATATTGTGGTCCTAAGACTAGCAATACAAATCATATAGTCCAGTGGTAAGCAATTGTTTTTGCCTGTTCCCACATTCATAAATTTTGCTAATCATAAAGCGTTTATAGGATGATCAAATGGAGAGAGTCATCCAAATCAAATGTAATTGTCATTTGCCATTCCTAATCCTAATAATGTATTAAAAACATAATGTATTAAATAATAATAATAATAATAATAATAATAGTCTCAAATAGTTATGCCAACATGTTCACTTCTGTTTTCCACCCATCATGTTCTTGAGAGCTTGTCCAACTGACCTTAACCCTTCCCGGTGAGCATCTCGTTGTTGGGTTTGAAGATTTATAGTTTCGGAGAGATAGGTGTTCAAGTTATGACTTTTATGACGAGGGTTTTGACGGACCTAGGGACAACATTTGATGAGGAAGAGACGTTTTGAGACAGAGAGGAAGAGTTTGAATGAAATGATTCATCATCATTTTCATCAATGGTATCATCCAAAGGGTGAGATGAGGATGGATGATTTAAAGTAATGGAGGAGGAGCTAGCATTTGATTTACGAGGTCTTTTTTTGCCATGATCTGATCGCGTCTTTCGCTCATAATGAGGAGCGAAGGGATGCATGACTCGATCATGTGAGATGTACTCGTCCACTAAGCCATTTTTCCTTACCTTTCACTGAATCTAACGTTACGTTAAACATTACGCTTTTATGCAGTAACTGGAAACTAAGTCTAGACCCAGTGAAAAACAAAGTCGAATGGCATACCTCTTCAAGTCATTGGGATAGTATTCCACGATATGAGAACGCCAATAACTTCGATCCATGTGGTCGCTTCTCAATCACGATCACGTCCAACATTTTCCCCACAAATGCATGTGAAATACAACACTTCCCAAAATGTTTCTTATTTCACAATAACTGCTTTCATTATCTTAGTCTCCCACCATAATAACCAGCTAAGGATACCCTTTAAAATGAAATGACTTTCATTCACGGATTCAAAATACACTAAGTAGAATCTCATAGTAATGTCTCGTCCGATTTTCACGAGTCTTGGACATTACTTCTGATTCCAGGCGATTGATTTAGCTCGTACCTAAAAGTGTTAGGAGTAAACCATCACTAGTAATATCTTTCTGGTGATTCTTCCCATAAAGTTTTGGTCCCAACGATTTAGTCTTGCTAGATGATTGACTTAGCTAAATCACGACTCACTCAACTTAGCGTTCAACGGTGCACTTCATTCTATGCTTTCAATAGAATGTAATTTTATCCACAATTAAGAACAATGACTCCTTGTTACTGATTCTCCTAAGTCCATTAGAACTTCAGTACAATCCTCTCTTAAACCGCGATGTAGTTGCGTGTTTCTTGATTTGAAATCCCGAATTCTAAATATTTTAAGTCACATGGCTTCTTAATTTGTCTACAACAACCTCAAGATCAACACGTCATGTCGTGCCAAACTATCTTGCTCCATTGAGCAATGTACGTTTGTTTAATGATCTTGACATCCTTCCACTAAAACTTGCAATACTTAGGAATTCTCTTATAGATAATCCAATATCTACGATTCTTGTCTTTGCTTGGTACTCTATAGTTAAATGATCTAAAATTAATTTCCTATGCTCTCGCTTTCGTTGCTCAACCCAGAGTCGAACTCCTCTGATTAGGTCTGATTAATTTGATCTTGTTTAACAAATGTTACCCCAGTTAGTTATTCCTCCCATTAATCACCTCTCTACTTTACTTGAACATTCCAAAGTAGAAAAGAGCTTTTACTCATGATCTACAAACTCGTAGCCTTCCTGAGTTTTACTTACAGATCTAAAATACTACCCAGTAGTATATGAGCTTTACTCAATCTCTAGATTTCTAGAAATACTATCACTCAAGTATTTCTCTTTTATAAGAAATCTTATTCATCAAATATCCCATATATTCAATCATATTGCATGTAAGTTATATGCATTGATCTATCAAGACTCGAGAACTAGACATTATTTTTTTAGTATTAGGAATGTGATATTAATTAAATTATAGTAGAAATATTTCCCAAGTCATTCCATGACTTCATCTTCTTTGATTAATCAACCCGAGATAGATCTTTACAATCAAAGACTCTTGTTACTTTGAACTTCCATCCTAGATGGATTGCATCAAAGTTTATGATTATCTTTGGTCCTCTATCCTATATAGATCACATCAAAGTTTATCATATTAAGCTTAAAATCTTTTATGAGCATTTCTTTTACTTCACCAATTCTATATAAAGAATCCATAAAGTATGATCACTTCTTGATCAGACCAGATAGATTGTTTGTTATTTACACACATATAAATATTTAAGATATTTCTAAGTTTTCCAAAACTTATAAGTTTAAGATTTTAAAACGGTAAATTCCAGATATAAGTTTAGGGTCTACAATTGGTTACATAACAAAAAATTTCTGCATGTGTTCTGAAATCTCAATCCAAAGCCCAACCTCTTTTCTCGTATTATACGAACCCAAGCTTTGCACAATGCAATTTCTTCTTGAGTGGTCCATGGAGTGCATCGTTGTTCGTCATTTCGAACCGTCTTCTTTTGGCGTCTTTCATAGGGATTTTTCGTTGGGGCCGTAACTTCTTCAACGGAAGAGTCCTCACAAACGGTAGGCATGGACTTTGAAAATTGTGGGGAGTATATATGCATATCATCAGCAATAAATGGATGAATGGGACACATAGGTGGGTTCGTATGTGGTTGTGATGAAGAACCACCAATATTTTGGTAGGTATGGGTTGTACGTATTTTGTTGTGAAAGTATGAATAGTAGGTTATGGTAAAGTTTGGTTTGGTATTGTGGGTTTCCGTAAATAAGCGTTGGTGTTCGGAAGTAGATTTGTTGGTTTGACGATGGAGTATCCCGAGACAAAATGTTTATTCGGGTGTTGGGAGAGTTGTGGAAAACTAGAAGGGGGGTTGAATAGTTTTACCAATTAAAATTTTGATTTTTTTGTTTTAGTTAGTTTGTAGATCTATTTGTATATATTATTTGTAGATCTATTTATAGTGGTTCGGCTACAAAGTCTCCTACCTTGCCCTACTCCACTCCCTGAGTCACCTACTCGAGAGTTCAAATTCACTAGACACCAAAACTCCTTTAAGTGGTGGAGAAGCCTCACAACGTCGCTTATTATCCGGTACTAAGCTAAATACCGATTTCTTATATGGATGAATCAATCCTTCACTTGCTTACCCTTTAGACGATACTAAGAAAAATACCGTGTCCCAATATGGAGGAACAAAACCTTCATAATGCTTTCCATCTACTAGGTGCCAAGCATTTCACCAAGATCTAACAAAGGTAGATATGTACTTAAATACATTATACAATAAGTTTCCCAAACTTTCTAAATGTTCTTAATATAACACGACACATAACTTGATCAACTAAGATGAGGAATGATGCTTTAAGATCAATGGATAGATCTTCATGTGATGACAAATACTTGAGACAAGGTACCCTTGATGCTTGATCTCTTACGCAAAGGTCGGCAGAACTTCTCCTATTAAGAAATTTACCAAAACACTAAAATGAAAAGTAACATGATTAGATATCAGATGTTAGCTGAATATGAGGCTAAGAAACTATTGTAATTGGTGCTTAAAACAAGAGAAATGACTTGGTATTTATAGGCTTGAAAGTTACTGTAGCACGGTTCTGCTGGTTCCATTATCAAAATGGAACCGGCCAGTGCTAGCCAATAGAACCGGCTAATACTGTAGCCCGGTTCTTGGTGGTTCCATCACCACAATGGAACCGACTAGTGCAACTGGAGAGAACCGGCAAGTCTGACAGAAAATCCGATTTTAGATCATAAAAAATCTTTTCTAGATATGTTGTGAAGTCATGCATGATGTATTAAACATTTTATTTTGTAGGAAAAAATACTATTTACGGTATGCTTTGTTAATATATGTTTAAGTCTTAATTTATACATTTTTATCCTAAAAATGTATTTATATATTTTGTAAAATATAACAAGTAAATATGTAAGATATATAATGTGTAAGGTAAATGAGATGATAGTTGAGTTAGAAAACTATTGGTTTAAAACTAGTAAATTTTATTTTCTACTTCCGATGATTTTATGTTTTGTTATCGATAAAACACGAATAGATCGTAAAATATAAATAAACGTTTTTATGGTTTATTTGTATTAACAAGAGTGTTTCGGGTAGTCTTTCGTTGTTGATGGCTTGTGTTTCAGAGAGTGTTTTGTTGAGATATTTTATAAATAAAATGGTATTTAGAGTATAAAGTATAAAATATGAAGTTGTGTTTAAAAATGTTTAAGTTTATGGGTATTTATAGGTTATAAAATGGTAATGTGGATTTTTTTAGAACTAGGTAGTATCCGTTGGTGGGGGTCACCTTTTAAAAAAAACTTGCACACAAACCGAGTAGTGAGACCCTTACCGCTCGTCCATGATTTTAGCCCACCTCACGCGTGACGTTGTCACCTTTAATGGGGTGACGCGTGACCTTAAGCTCTTATCGACTCTCACGTTTGACCATGCAAGCAGCCTAAACGTTAGGGACAGAGCTACCTTGTAGGTAGTGGGGGAAAGACCACCAACAAGCTAGTTGCAAAAATTGGTGGTGCCCTTAACCAAAAGGAAATATCATCAACTGGATCTTTAGAGCCCACCTCACTGTGCGTGACTTTGTCACCGTTAAATGGTGGTGAACCGTCGCGTGAAGCCCTTAAGCTCTTCTCTATCGACTCCTCACTTTGTTTTTTTGACGCAAGATGCAAGCAGCCTAAAACGTTAAGGTCATTAGGACATAAATTAGAGCGCTAGTGTACCTTGTAGTATGGGGGGAAAGACCACATCCAACAAGCTAGTTGCATAAAATTGGATGGCGTTGTGCCCTTTAACCAAAAACGGAAATAAACATGCAACTTGGATCTTCAAAGTGTTTCTTTGGAAATCGTTAAGTGGCAGGTTTTGTCTCGTGAATTTTCATGTAGCCTTTCACCCAGGTGCCATCTTATTCGGACAAGAATGAGCCTATAAGATCACACATATAATTTTTATCATACTGTACATAAGGCTATAGTTTTCGTCATTAGATGCTAATAAAATCATCGATTTCATGCTAATTAAATACTGCGTATATATTTAATATTATAATATATATACCAAGTATATTATAATTATATATATATTATATATATATATATTATAACATATATAAACCAGTGGCATGAAATAATGATGGCCTCGTCAAGCGATGGCTTTGTGCAATCGCACCTCTTGTACTTTCTTAAAGAGAGCCTTGTTAAGTGGCACAAAATGAGCATTGAAGATGAAGACCAAAAGTATTTTGAAAGTGAAGTATCACTAAATATATTATCTAACAACTCATATTTTATTTTAATTTATTATTTAAGTTAAATATAATAAACGCGGGGGTTTGCCCGTGCTCTGCTGCGAGACGATTAGCGGGCGTCATTTTAAGTTACCCGTGATTCACAACATTGAATCTAAGTCATTTAAAATGCATTATAAAATGTTAGATTTATAAAGTTAAATATCATTCTTTTTAAATGTTAAGATTACGGGTTACAAAACGACCCAAAAGGATACATCGCCAACTTTAATGATACATATTTAGCCTAAGTACATAATTAGCATCCTAAGTGCTTAACATACCTAGCCAATTAAAACAGCTTATATATATATCAAGAGCCACATATGTTAGAGCCACATCAGCAATAATGGATCAACAATGACATCAACAGCAATCGGCAGGTCGTAACAGCAACTCGAGTCATCGGCTTGTATCAGCATATTAAAAGGTAACATCTCGAAGGCTTGTTATTTTCTATGTGTTGTGGTCATCTTGGCTGATCTTCCCATCTCCTTTAGCTCATAGACCACGAACTCAGGAAACTTTGTGCATATATTAAAAAATAAACACCATATAAGAAATTTATCAACCTATTATGTAAAAAATATAAACGTGTGTGGTTGCTTTTGAATGCTTAATAAAATCCCAAACACCCCCTTAAGTAGTTAAATCAGTTATGCGGACTTACACGACGATTCCATTAGCATCAAAATCAACAGCCTCGATACTAGAAGGCGTTGTTTTTCTTCTAAGAACCCATTGAATCAATGACCTTTGTCTTCTTTCAGTATGTAGCCATGCAAACGTAAACAACAATTGAGCTACAAAGATGGTTGCCAATTTCTGTAAAGCTGCCCATGTTCAAGCACTCAAAGAACCGACAATTATTTGCAGTATCAGCTGCAATAGGTGGATTGTGAATGATTGTCTACAAAATGAAATCACATTTTAAGAGAATAACTTAAGAAAGGAATATTGAAATTTAAAAAATATGTGGAAAACAAATTCTTACTTTCTGCTATTCCAGAAGGTATCAACATATATTTTGTTGTACTTTATTTCGATTGGCCAAACAGTGGTTGCGAGTTCAAATGCACTCTGAAAGACCAATGCAGAAAACAATTAAAAAATACAAATTATTGTTGAGTTTTGTTTGAAGTTTGAAAACCACATCTAACTTTTTCCTCATTCGCAAGTTTTGACCACTTACTTAGTTTGTATTCAAGAGCATGAAACACCACTTACGTATCGGTGTAAAAGCCCGCGAAAACCAAGCATTCAAGAGAGCCCGTCTGAGACGTTTTGCCATGCACCGCATCTCTTGTACCCGCCTCTACTTCATTCCCTCTCTTTCCCTCTACAACTAACAAAGATGTGGTAAAAAGAACTTTAATATCACATAGTACATTTATCAATAAAAGGTAAAAATCCAAAAACATGATTAAATATTTACGAAAATGTATACATGAAGTTTCTTCGATAATGGAACAAAGAGCTTTGTCCATTGCTCTCGCGATTCTGTTAGGCGCTGCATTCAGTTTGTTTTCATTTCGCTAAGTTTGAAAAGTCCAAAACATAACTTGAACTTGAACCAACATGACCTTAAGCCTCCTAACTGTGCTACAGAAAATACAATCTAGTTGAAGATAAAACATGTAAATATTACATGACTGTATTAGAATGGGAAAACTTGAAATCTTTTAAAGTTGTGATAACAAAGCTAGAATGCTAAATCAATATAATTTGTGAGGTATCATATCATAACTAACAGCATTCTTATCGTGAAGTACTACACTACACTGATATTGTAAAAGAAAATGTTGTCCAATAGGTGGCGCAGCGGACAAAAAATTTCTAGAATAGTTTGTCACTCTTTTGGCTAAACAACAATAGTGATCGCGATTGTGCAAACTAATTTCTTATCAAATCACTTTAAAATTAAGCTATAATAAAGTTTCGCATGACTTTAGCTCATGTCTTCATATTCGTTTCCTTAACCATAAACACTAAAATTCAATTATTCGGTTATCTAAATATAAATCATCATACAGCTTCAATAAAAAAACTATTAGCTCTACTGTTTATACAGTTAACAGTAAACCAATACCCATAAATAATACAAACCATTAAACCTTATCACATAACATATTTTACACAACCAAAAATCAAAGCTAAATATATAAAATCAAATAAATAGCCATATATGGAAACTAGAAGAGGGGAGGGGGGTGAATAGTTTACAAGTTCGTTTACGTTTTAAAATTTTGCTTTCAAAATATTTAGATTCGAGTTGTGTATTTAACCAATTGACAATATGAACAAACAATATGACAATCTAAACTTAAGCTAAATAACAATGACAATAATATGAAGAGATAAGGAAAGGAACAATCAAACCAAGACGCCAAGATTTTATAGTGGTTCGGCTACGAAGTACCCCTTCACCCTACTCCACTCCCCGAGTATCCTACTCGAGATTTTACTATGTCAACAAGCTCCCTTTAGGCGAAGAAAACCGTTTACACGTCGCTTACGTTGTTTTCCGACACTAAGCTAAATGTCGAGTCCTAATCTTAGCTAGAACCAATCTACCACTTCATAATCAATACACAATCACTAAATCTACATTATCAGATTTATACACAATCCGAATCACACAAATACACAAGATAATTACAATATAGATTTGATACTTAGAAGAAGATAGGAGATATCACTAAATAACAATTCGTTTCTTGGTGAATACGAATGTTCTTCTCTTGCACTTGAATAAGAAAGAAGAGATGAGAAGAAGAGATTAGATCACTTGAAACAAGATCTAAGAATGTTAGTGATCAAGAGATTTAGAGAGAGAAAGAAGATTTTAGAGAGAAAAAGTTATCTGAAAATTTCATGCTAAGAGGTCTGATTTTCTGCAAGGAATGGAGCAGTATTTATAGGCAGGAAAACCCAACGGTCACTGGGGGCGGTCCCGGCGGTCCCAGATATATCTGGGGGCCGCCCAGTAGACCACGCTCCATTTTTTGTCTTTTTGTGGGGAAGGTTGTATCTGGTATGGAATCTTCTATTTTGGAAGGAAAATCTGAATTTCAAATTTTAAGTTTTTAATAAAACATTTCTTTTAATAAGAAAATATTTTGTATTATTAATTTTGTGAAATTCTTTTGTAAAAATATGATGGATAAGAGAAAAATATTTTCTTGATCACTAATCATGCTTAATGATTTGTTTGTTCATACCTTAAGTGATTACTAATCTTAGAAATAGAATTTTACGATTAATAATTTGTAAACGTTTAGTTTTATCGTAAACGTTTTTACATTTTGTTATTATCAAAACGTTGAGAGGTCAAAAAATATAAATAACGTTTTTAGACATTATTTGTATTAATAATCTCCCCTTTTTTTATGATGACAAAATATAAACTCATTTTGTATAAAATTAAAAGTTACAAAATTAGTAATGAGTTTTGTTCCATTTCTCCCCTTTTTATCGAATCCAAAAAGGATGACCGTCGAGTAGTTGTAGAAAGAAAGAAATCAACGATATCAAGACTCCCCCTTGATGTATGCTCCTCCTCGTTTGGGGCACCAAGGGATCGATTTTACGAGAATTGTTAGCTACAAAATAAAGTTAGAGGTACAAGTGCAAGACAAATATCTTTTAAACATAACATTGAATTCAAGTCACCCAAAAGAGAGTTTCATTCAATAATCAAGAAACTCATATAATAGCAAATGCAAGTAATACATTCATACGACATAAAATAAAGACATAATAAGGCATAGATCTACACTAGTGGATTCTTGAAGTGTAAAAGATGCCATAATCAAAAGATGGGTTGTTTATTATTAGGTGAAATTGAGCTTTCGAGAGTGCTCAATTATGGTGAGGAGGTTGTTATTGAGGATGGAAATTGAGTGAAAGGACCATTGATGAGAGATTTGATACGATTAAGGTCATCTTTTAATGTATTAAATAGATTTTAGGTTTCCAAGCAACAATGATAAAATTCCGAATGAAAGTTTACTTGATCTAAAGAAGGTAGAGGGATATATGGTAAGGTAGGAGGTGAAGGATTTGTGGCTTCAATTGCTTGTTAGAGGTTAATGTCAAGCAGATTTGATAGGTGATGAATTTCATTTAGGTTTTGAGTTGAGTTTTATGGAGGTAAAGAAGATGAGAGAGAGTTATTTGAGATGGGAGAGGTAGGAGTAGTCCTATTTGGTGGAGGAGAAGGTGGTGAAGGAGGAAGACCATGACTTTGTCTCCAAGGTTCGAGAATGGCCCTTTGGTATTTTCGTGAGTAGTCACGAGGAGATTTGCTAGAGGATGACATTGAGATCTCGAGGAAAAATGAAAGATTTAGAAGAGAAGAGGTGATTGAGATGGAGAAGAATGTTGTTCATATATAGAGGAGTTTTGGGAAAGGCATGGTATTGGAGAATGAAGATTCTAAGAAGTGTTTTGTTTAGAAAGGAAAGAATGGCTGGACCTAAAGGGAATAGGGTCAAAGTTGCAGAAAAAGAGGAGACATGATAATTTCGTGGTTCCCCTGATGGCGGTGCCATAAACCTTAGGCGGTCCCATATATATTAGGGGGTCGCCCTCTAATTTTGGGGGCCGTTCTCTAGAGGCTTACGAAATTTTCCAAAAGTTAATCAATTTTTAGAATAACATAAGAGGGTTAGAAGGATGATTGTGGCATTTCTATCTCTTTAAGAATCACATAATCTAGCTAAAAGAGAAGAGAAACTCATGCAATGGGGCCAAGTAGAAGCATATAAATGACATAAAGGTCCATAAAGTGTCATATAGAGATGAAATAATAGGCTAAAGACAAGTGTATACTCGTACTAGAATAAACTAAAAAAAAGATAAGGTTAATTAAATTGCAATAAAATCAATAGTACGTATGTCCAACAATAATACTTAATAGAAATATCTCAAATAGAATTCGAATCATTACTTGAAACTTCTTCAGAGGATGTGGAGATAATTTCTTGAAGATGACTGGGATGAACCCAAGGTTTCATGGATAGCCAATATGATATATATTTTGATTTTTGTAGATGTGGATTAATTTTGATGAGGTAATCATATAGACGATTTAGAATCATTCCATATGGCATTGGAGAGTTTGGTTGATTTTTAATCTTTTCAACTCGTTTGGTTAGAAAATAAGTAAAGTTGAAGGGAGTATGATATTCGCTATTTTATACATATCTTTTACCATGAAAAACGAGCCCAAATGACCAAAAACATAATTAAAATGGCAAATATATGTTGGTTTTTGTGTTTGTGTATGTGCAGATACGGATATCAAGAAAAGGACAAAAATAAAGGCAAAATCGGACAAAACCGAGCACGAGATTGAAAAGAGCACGAGAAACCGAGTCCGACGGTGCCTTCATATCTTATTGGGTCGGTCCCACTTCATTTATATGGGTCGGACCGACCCATACTTAAAAAAAATCTCAAGATTACACTTATTAACATTTCTACTCAAGTCAAATTTCGGCCAAGTTATATAAAGGGGCTACATGGTATGAGGCCCATAAGAAAAAAGGGAGGTCTGCTTTTAATAAACGCACACAGGATATGATATTTTACTCATTTTTTTCATTTTTTACATGTTTTTATTTTTTCTGTCTTTTAATTTTTTAGAGCAACTAGGTAGAGTTGAGGTGTGTTCTTTCGATCGTCCTTTACAGTTCTATGTTTTTTCTTATTTCATCGCAGCAAAATAATAGAATAGAACAGATAGATTTAGTGGCTTATTTTTAGCTTATTTCTGGGCTTTATATTTGCTTATTGGTGGATTATTGTAGATGGTTTGGTGGATTTATGGAATGTAAAGTTTTTGGAATGTTGCTTAGACTGTACGCATGTTATAAAAGTAAATGGAGCAACAGACGCAATCCCATCTATCTCTTATCTTTCACTTTTGTTTTTTTTATCACTTTTTTTTTTGTTACTCGTAGAATAGAGCAGCAGACAGAGATCACTTTTTGATATCTTTCCATTTTTTTGTGTTGTTCATTGTTCTTTCTTTTTCAAAGATATAGTAGCAGTAGGTAAAATTAGTTTAGGATTTATAATAGATTTTTCTTTTATGTAATTTTCATTTCCAATCTATGTAATGGTTAGAGTTTAATTTTTAAAGCAATTTTGATTTATTCGAGAAATGATTTTCCGAATTTCGATTTGGTTCATTAGATTATTTTGTCATACGTGTTCGGCTTTTTTTTTTATTCAAGTTAATTTAGCTTTTGTTCATTTAGTTTAAAAAGTTTTTGAAAGTGTTATAAGTAGCTTATTATTCGTAGCTTACTGTTGCTTAGTTTAACCTTTTGTGTTTTAATGTTAACGTTTCGATTCTACTCTTTGGCGTGGAGCTTAGGGGTCTAGTAAGCTAACTCAATATCTTAAGTTTAAAGCTCTTAGCTCTTAATCTTGAATATTTTGGTAGATTATTAGATCGGGTGGTTTTAATCGTTTCGGTTTCGGCATTCGGGTTCTAAATCTCTTCTCTTTTCAATATTAATTAGTGTAGCTTAGTTTAAAAAAATGTTTTGCTTTGCTTATTTTATCATTATGCGTAGCGAGTAGTTTTATATATGCTTGTTAAGTGACTGTGGATAGTGAGTTAAGTGTGGATAAAGGTTAAAAAAAAATTAATAGTGCTACTAGAATTTTTCATTTACATACGTAATTTACTTTTAATGCAATTTTAAATACTTGTCATTTATTTTAAAAAAAAAAAAAAAAAAAAAAAAATGCATTCTACTGTTAATTGTCATTTAATTTCTGAAACTTGTTTTTTTAAGTATTTTTATTTCGTTAAACCTGAAGCCCCACAACTTGTTGAACATTTCACGTCACTCAGACAAGCATTTTCATCACATTTATGCTTTTAGATCACTTTTAGTATAATCTTGTAGTTTAAATCTTAGAGTTAAAATTTAGTTAACTGGGTATTGTTATAAAATATTATTGTCATTGTCGTTCTATTGTCTATTTAGCGAGCATGGCCCGTTGTAGTTTATTTTGCTTTATTATATTTTTTGATATTATATTTTTAGTTTAAAACCAAAATCCAACATATTTGTCATTCAGATCAAACGAAAACATCTCGATGAATTTCAATTTCATCTATCGCCGTGGGAAAGACCACTGGAAGATAGTCTATTAATTTTTTATAAAGTGATTTCTTATCTAACGGATACTTCTATTACTATTTCTATTGGTATTGTTATATTTTTTAATATATATTTATATCGAATCAGTTTTTGGCGCCGTTGCCGGGGAGAGGTGTAGCGATTTTTACGGGATTGTTCGTGTTCGTGCCTTGAAGATCCTTTCTTCGGAAAGTTTATTTTCGTACTTATAAAAAATATATATATATAAAAAAAAAAACCCAAAAATATTTTTCTTTTATTTTAAAAATAAAAATCTAAAAATATTTTTCTTTATTATTTTTAATTTTTAATTTTTAATTTTTTCTTCATTATGTATTATTTGAAAAATCTATAAATATTCTTCTCTATCCTCTTATTCGTTTAATTCTTTTTCTCTTTACCTTCTTATTTATTTAATTCTTTTCTTATCCCTCTAAATTGTTTAATTCTTATGGCGTCATTCGACTATCGTTTAAATCCCCTTTACGCGATTAGAGAATGTTCGTCTTGTGGAGCTTTGTACAATAAATCATGTGGTTGTTCAAAAGGAGGTCTCATAGACAAGTTCGTTCGTGATTCTAATAAAACGCCCGACTTGTCTCAACGACCTCCTATACTTTGTGTGAAGTGTGGAAACCCGGTTGAAGGTCCATCTTGTCAAGGATGTGCTCTATTGGCAGGACGAATTAAAGGGAAGTTTTGGTTTACAACTTGTCATGAAAATGGAATTCAACCCAAGACCTTCTAAACAATTCGAGTCAATCTGATGAAGATACCATCGTTGTTAATGCTCCTCGGAGAGCCATCTCGTTGTCAAACAGGGTTCGCGGTGAAAATTCCTCGCAAAGTCCTTACTCATATTAACACACAATTGTTGTTCCGAGTGTGGTGAATCGTTAGATTGGAATCTTTTGGTCAACAATGCACTTGTAAAGTTCTTGTGGAAAGGGTGCTCATATCGTTATAATTGTCCACCGAAAGCTCGCATTATCTCTAATCGGAGCCATGAATCAAACCATTGATGAGCACACAAGACTTTGCCAAGTTCTGTTACGACCGTTGCTATTCTGAAAAAGAAAATTCATTACCTTACGTTTCAAAACCTAACTTTGTTGATGATTCTCCTAACGTTTTCAACCCACCTCCACAACCTCCTATCTATTCTTGTGAATTTTGCGGGAACAATGCTTGTTATGGTCACTATTGTACACCTCAAGTTCCGTTTATCTATCCGGAACCGTGTTACAATCTATGGATTTTAATTTCCCGCAAAGATTTTAATGATTTTTTTCAACAACATTTTATTTGTTGTGATAAATTGCGCGGGCCCGCATGAGACATTTTCAATGTCACCACGTTGAATTATTATGAACTAATCAGTGTATTGATTCTAATTATTCCGGTTATGACCAATTTGATAATTCTCACCCACAACAATTTCTTTGTTGTGAAAATTGCGGGGGTCCTCATGAAATTTACCAATGTCAACCAATGAATGAAGACTATTATCATGAGCAAAATCCGTGCTATGATTCTAATTCTTTCGGTTTTGACCAATTTCAACCCCGCTATAGACCGTCAATATCCAATCATTTAATGTTTCCAAAATAGCTTTTCAAGCTCAAAATGAGTTTCTCAAACTTCTCAAAACAAGACATATGGAGCAAATGACAAAACCATGTGTGATATGGTTGGTCAATTGATACAAAAGAAAGAAAGAAGAAAAGACGAATTGAAGAAGAGCAAGCGGCTAAAGATCGATATTGGAAGATTACTTTTCTTACGATGATGACGATGACGAAGAAGTTCTATCCCTTTGAAAGATATTATTTCTGAACTTCCTCCGTGTGTTGCAATCACACCCGATTCACCAAAAATGAACTCTCTCATAATGGAGGATGAGCATCTTGACACTATTCCAGAAACGGAATCGGACGAATTAATAAAGTCTAGTGTCGAGGACCTTGTCAAAATTCCCAAGTGAGTTCCGAAGATTCTTTCGTAGGTGAGTGTTGATTTTGCCTCCGTATGATGATGCTTCAAAGAATCACGATCTTACTTTCTCTAACCTCTCTTCGAATAATGAAGATTTTACCTCAAGTGATGAGTCATTTTCCGAAGAGGACGTTCTAAATGAGAATTTTAAAATTTTCTCTAATCCTCTCTTTGATCTTGATGAAGAAATCACTTCCACTAAGGTTGATCAAATTGATGATGAGGTGTTAGAAAATACCAATTCAATTCCATCGGGAATTAAATATCTTTGCTTTAATGCCAAATCCGATCTTTTAGAATCTTTGCTTCATCGAGATACTTCGATTAATGATTCTCAAAAGATCGATTCTCTTCTTGATGAGTTCCCCGGTGAACTCACTCTTCTCAAATCAATTCCACCGGGAATTGATGATGTCAACCTTGATCCGGATGGAGATATTTTGTTTTTGGAAAGTTTGCTTTATGATAACTCTTCTCCCCGTCCTCCGGAAGAATTTAATTCTGAAAATCCTACCGAGTCTTTCTCTCCATCTCCTATCCCGGTCGAGGATAGTGACTCTCTTATGGAGGAGATTGACATTTTTCTTGATGGTGATGACTCAATACCACCGGGTATTGAGAGTGATGATTTCGACTCCGAAGATGACAACAATTCTACCTTCCTTCCCGAGTTCGAATCATTTTATGTTGATTATCCCAATTTCTGGAGATTCAACCATTGATGTGGTGGAAGACATCCCCGTGGATGTGCCTAATATTTTGCCCACCCATCCCGCCCTTCAAATGGATTTCGACTTCATTCCTTCTCATATTGATCTCGGATCCGATCTTAATGCTTCTTCTCTTTCCGGAGATAGAAACAAGATTTACGATCCGGGGATATGCATTGAAGTCGAATCCACGAGATTTCTTTCTACTCTTTCTCCCGTGATTGATACCTTACTTTCATTTTCATCCGAAAATAAAGACAAAGTTTTCAATCACGGTGTTCTTGCTTCTAAGGAGAAATCTTCTTCTTCTCTATCACTTCGGGGCTTTAAAGCTTCCAAGCTGTTTCATCAGAAAAGCCCGATGTTGATTCATGGAGACAACACTCCAAATTTGGGTGTTCGTCATCCCCATTTCTATCCCCCTTGACAAGCTCAAGTATGGGGGATTAGGTCAAGCTAAGTGACCTTAAACAAGCGCTTCGTGGGAGGCACCCCATGTTTATCCTAGTTTATTCGTAGTAGTAGTATGTTAGCTTAGTAGTAATGAATAAGTGTTTTGTTGTTGTGTGAAGGCTCGCCTCTTCTATTCTCGTTTGCTTGTGTTTTTGTGGTTTATTGTCCAGGATTTCCCGGATTGTGATGACTCTCGTGCTCGCGGTTATGTCCTTCATTCACTCGAGCTTCACATCCTCAGCTTCATTTTGGGAATCCGATATCCTAATCTTATCGACTAACGTTTATCTTTAAGCATACTTCATAAACGGCTTAGGATTTACGTAGAAACCCTTCGTAAAACATCGAGGACGATGTTTCATTCTAGTATGGGGGGGATCTTCGATTTGATTTTTGCCTACAGCCGTTGTTATCACGTAATCCCGTTTTTACCACCAAAATTTCAAAAAAAAATATGAAAAATTTAAAAAAATTTCAAAAATAAAATAAGTGTTTTGTCACAATTTTGACTTTCCTGCTGGGTAGAATAAGAATAAATTTTGACTCGATCGAGCGTGTTGAGCTCTAGCTTGTTCCTTAACTTTTAGACTAAGCGTTCGCGAATATTCGCGAAGAACGAAAAATGATAGTGTTAAGTATGAGTTGGATGCTAAACAAGGATTATTTGGAAATCTTAAGAGCTCATAAGTGTAATTTGTCACTTTTTCTCCCATAAGCTCTTAACCGGACTAATAATACGTGCTACTTTTGAAAATTAGACTTAAATCAACAATTTTTAAAATTGAAATGTATCAATAATTTTAGTCTTAGTTCAAATTTATACTTAAATTTTCTAAAAACGAAATTTTCTCTTCGCAATTAATAAATAAAGAAAATAATAAGTAGAATAACCTCTTGTCGACTCGCTATCGATGTGGCTTTGAGATAAAAGGCACCGGTAATATATTATGATTACAGCAAAAAAAATATATAAAAATAAATAAATAAATAAATAAGCCGAGGTCGAAATATGTTTGCTACATCGTGTCGGAGGCGTGGCCGATGTTGTAGCCTTCTAAAGGACCGAGGTTTAATAAGTTTATATTGCTTAATAAGTGGAAAATTATTTTTATTAAATTTAAATATACTTTTGAACTAAAGACTATTTCATGATTACATTAATAAAATATATGTAAACGGAAAACCTAAGAGATTTTGAAAACGAAGGTCCGTGAGTCCCGATACTAGTCTCTGTGAGGTGTCAAAAGCCTGGTCACTTAGCCGATGAGGTTGGGATGTGCCGAGACGAAAGTCGCTACATGGGATGATCTCGCCTTCAAACTCAATATTCTCGGGTGGAACGTGAAGCATAGGATTTTGCATAAAAAACCGTTGATCCATGGTTGAAATTCGAAATAGCACATTCGCCTAAATATAATAATTGTCGGGAGTGAAAAGTTTACAAATTGCAAATATGAGTAGTGTTAGCATCTATACTTGTACTTAACGGTGATTTTGTTTTAAGCTTGGTTTGGAATAAGTGAAAAGTCGGGAACGATGAATTTATCCTTTTTTGGGGCATTTTAGGATTAAAGTGCATCTTGTTCTATGATCCCAATAACGGAAGTCAATCATGTTAGTTAGTTTAATAATAAGTAGATAGTGGAAAAATACAAAAATATTAGTGGTAGTTAGTTTATATTATTAAATGGTAAAAACAGAGCTTTTCAAAGCTAATGATTATTTAATTCCCCTTGATGGACACTTAGCTACTTTTCGAGGTAATTAGTCGAGGGGGATTGAGATTCTTAGTTTTCTAAGTGTTTACTTGTAGCATTGCGTGAGGACACGACAATAGTTTAGTATGGGGGAATTTGGTATTCGCTATTTTATACATATCTTTTACCATGAAAAACGAGCCCAAATGACCAAAAACATAATTAAAATGGCAAATATATGTTGGTTTTTATGTTTGTGTATGTGCAGGTACGGATATCAAGAAAAGGACAAAAATAAAGGCAAAACCGGACAAAACCGAGCACGAGATTGAAAAGAGCACGAGAAACCGAGTCCGACGGTGCCTTCATATCTTATTGGGTCGGTCCCACTCCATTTATATGGGTCGGACCGACCCATACTTAAAAAAAATCTCAAGATTACACTTATTAACATTTCTACTCAAGTCAAATTTCGGCCCAGTTATATAAAGGTGCAAATCGTGTATGAGGCCCAAAGAAAAAAGGGAGGTCTGCTTATAAAAAACGCACAACAGGATATGATATTTACTACATTTTTTTTCATTTTTTCATATTTTTATTTTTTCTGTCTTTTAATTTTTTCGAGCAACTAGGTAGAGTAGCGGTAGTTTTCTTTCGATCTCGTCCTTCATTTTCTGTTTTTCTAATCTTCATCGCAGCAAAATAATAGAATAGAACAGAGATAGATTTAGTGGCTTATTTTTAGCTTATTTCTGGGCTTTATATTTGCTTATTGGTGGATTATTGTAGATGGTTTGGTGGATTTATGGAATGTAAAGTTTTTGGAATGTTGCTTAGACTGTACGCATGTTATAAAAGTAAATGGAGCAACAGACGTTATCCCATCTATCTCTTATCTTTCACTTTTGTTTTTTTTATCACTTTTTTTTTGGTTACTCGTAGAATAGAGCAGCAGACAGAGATCACTTTTTGATATCTTTCCATTTTTTTGTGTTGTTCATTGTTCTTTCTTTTTCAAAGATATAGTAGCAGTAGGTAAAATTAGTTTAGGATTTATAATAGATTTTTCTTTTATGTAATTTTCATTTCCAATCTATGTAATGGTTAGAGTTTAATTTTTAAAGCAATTTTGATTTATTCGAGTAATGATTTTCCGAATTTCGATTTGGTTCATTAGATTATTTTATCATACGTGTTCGGCTTTTTTTTATTCAAGTTAATTTAGCTTTTGTTCATTTAGTTTAAAAAGTTTTTGAAAGTGTTATAAGTAGCTTATTATTCGTAGCTTACTGTTGCTTAGTTTAACCTTTTGTGTTTTAATGTTAACGTTTCGATTCTACTCTTTGGCGTGGAGCTTAGGGGTCTAGTAAGCTAACTCAATATCTTAAGTTTAAAGCTCTTAGCTCTTAAACTTGAATATTTTGGTAGATTATTAGATCGGGTGGTTTTAATCGTTTCGGTTTCGGCATTCGGGTTCTAAATCTCTTCTCTTTTCAATATTAATTAGTGTAGCTTAGTTTAAAAAAATGTTTTGCTTTGCTTATTTTATCATTATGCGTAGCGAGTAGTTTTATATATGCTTGTTAAGTGACTGTGGATAGTGAGTTAAGTGTGATTAAAAAGGTTAAAAAAAAATTAATAGCCACTAGAATTTTTCAATTTACATACCGTCATTTACTTTTAATGCAATTTAAATACTTGTCATTTATTTTAAAAAGCATTTTACTTTACTTGTCATTTAATTTCTTGAAACTTGTTTTTTTTAAGTATTTTATTTCGTTAAACCTAAGCCCGCACTTGATGAACATTTCACGTCACTTAGCAAGCATTTTCATCATTTATATCTTTTAGATCAATTTTAGTATAATCTTGTAGTTTTAAATCTTAGAGTTAATATTAGTTTAATTTTTAGTATAAAAATATTATTGTCATTGTCGTTTATTGTTATTTAGCGAGCATGCCCGTTTTAGTATTATTTTAGCTTTATTATAATTTTTATATTATATTTTTAGTTTAAAACCAAAACCAACATATTTGCCATTCAAGCATCAAACGAAACATTCTCGTGAATTTCAATTCATCTCTCGCCGTGGAAACGACACTCGGAAGATAGACTATTATTTTTTCTAAAGTGATTTTCTTATCTAACGGGATACTCTCTATACTATTACTATTTATATTTTATTATATATATTTATATCGAATCAGTTTTTGGCGCCGCTGCCGGGGAGAGGTGTAGCGATTTTTACGGGATTGTTCGTGTTCGTGCCTTGAAGATCATTTCTTCGGAAAGTTTATTTTCGTACTTATAAAAAATAAAAAATAAATCCAAAATTATTTTTCTTCTTATTTTATTTTTATTTTTATTTTTTTCTTTTCCTTTATAAATATTAAAAAACCCAAAAATATTTTTCTTTTATCTTAAAAATAAAAATCTA
>BQNB010024226.1:0-25000 GCA_026074375.1 Tanacetum coccineum
AACTGGAGGTTCTGACAAATAAATCTGCTTGATACTTCATCAAACATCAACATGTACATATTTTTGAAAAAAGAAAAATACAAAAAATATAAAATTTCAAAAAAAAAAATACAAAATCAAAAAAATAAAAAAATGTTTCACAAAAAGAATATTCTCGACATGTCTCTTGGAATCGATAATATTTACGTACCTAGAAATGTTGATTAAGCAAGAGTTTCAAATGCTTTAAAAACATGTCATTTCTAATTTTTCTTAATGACTTACAGTTACTTCAGACTGTAACTCGAACATAATGACAATGGCTTATGTGCAAATATCAGTACATAACCCGAACTTCAAATAAAGAAAAGTTTATCTATAAAGATGACTTATCCTAACAACGAGAAAATCAACTTTTTCGGTCTTGAGCTGTTCTTACAAGACATTCAAAGTTTTAAGCTCAAGAAAAAGGATAGTGTACGCATAAGTACGCTTACCCTTAGAGTTGGAAGAGAAGTCTTCTAACATGATGTTTTTCAAAATGTTGAACACAATTTTTCAAGAATTTCTCACTGACGATTCATAATCTTTCAAAATTGTGTGTTCAACACTCCATCTTTCAAGGGGGAGTTTTTCGAAAAACAAAGTTTAATGAGTTTGGATACATCATATAACGACCATTCTTATGTATTCAAACCATTCCCAAAAAGTCTCTTAATAACAACAAGATAATAATGACAATTCAATATAATGATAGTTATAAGATGACTAAGTGTTCAACCTCAATTTTATATCGATTTTACAACTTGGTATCATTTTTATTGGTGTCAAACATATGTAAAATTGAGGGGGAGCAAGATGAAACAGTTCCAAATAATTCATGCTAAGCTTCAACATTTGTCCCCCATGGCCTTTTCAAGACAAATTTTAATAACACAGTATTTCAAAAACTAAGTGACTTAGAATTTAAAATAAGGGGAGAAATGTAATTAAAATGTGATCTAAAAAACTCAAAGTGCTCTTCGAAAAAGGTTTTATGGTTACGATCTCATACCCTACAACATCTTATTTCACGACGATTCTGAAGTCATAAGGTGGTAAGGTTAGGTATTTGTCCTATGATCCAACCAGAACCGGAGGGATCTACCCAAGGACCCTCAAGAGTTAGAAATAACAGTCCTTATATATGATTGGAGATGAATGTGTATAAGGGAAGAATGCCGACTAAGATTGAGCTAACACTGGAACAATCACAACAAGGTGTTAGTAATGACGTCTTGGTAAGCATTGAAGGGGTTGAAGAATTAAAAAGAAATGTATGGATAAAGGGTCTAAAGAAAGTAGCCCTCCACACAACTTAAGCAGAAACCGAGTCAATGCATATGCTGTCAGAATCACAATGTTGATTGCTGACATTGAAGACGACATCATGGACCCAGTGATGCAATGCACAACCCTTCCCAGCCATTCGGGTTTCTCTCAAAAGAAACTGTCTCACCTCATTTGTCCACGGAGATACACACGACTTCTATTGACTTTCTCACTCCGAGTTAGTTGATATTGAATAGGTGGCAGTCTGCTCCAGCCTCCATTAATAAAAAACCAAAACGCACTAACGATCTAAGCCAAGAGATAATCAAAAAATCTCAATTAGGACACAGTTCCATGACAAACACTTGTTGAACATCATTAAGTTCACAAGCTGTTCAACAATATCCTAACTGCATAATCCTGTTATTCTGCCAGAATACGATCCGAAGTGGATACATATGTCTCACAATGAAGATGGAAATCCTGCTTGACCAATATTCAAGACAAGCTCTTGTAGGTGACTTGCAAGATCTAATATGACAAACGTGTGTCAACTGGAAAAAATGTGGCGCAGATTCAATGTGAATCAAACTTGTTCCAGGAAATGAATTGACGGCTTAATCAGAAAGATAGTAACAATCTGATTACATCTACCGTGTTTGTTTGCTTTGAGACGTTCCGTTAATGAGAACTAGCAAGCATGGCAAATTAATACATCCTGTGTTAGAAGATCCTACGCTTTTGAGCTGGAAATCCTACAAGGAGAATTCCTTAGAATCTACCTGATCACAGGTACAAGTATTTTAATAATATAAAATGGTCCATATACTGAACCGGAGGTTAATCTTAACCAAAATCTGACGAATGACAAAGCATAATTCGTCCACACCCTTTTATGCCAAACTGTATTAATTCAGGATACATAAAGATGGAGAAATGGGTGATGCCTCATTCTACAGGAGTCGGATTCATTACCACATACTCATGCTCAAACTACAAAGACATACTATAAGCATCAAAGATTCTCAAGATATCATGAAAGGCTCAAGAATTAAAGACCAAGACTCCGTACAAACTCTAAAATACAAGATTTTCTTCAAGGATAACAAGTCCTATTAAGGGAGATTGTTAGCAAGCTTTCAAGATGATGCAAAGTATGAGCATGTTTGTCAAAGACTCAAGAACGCAAGTGTAAAGATGATCAAGACGGAAGGATAAAGATTTAAAGATCTCGGACGGAAAAGACGAAGTCTAAAGACAATGACAAAGGCTCAAGATCAAAGATCACAAAGCATGAAGGAACAAGCCTACAACGAATTCAGAGACCAAGACCACAAGATCTTAACGACAAAAGCAATCTCATTGATCTCATGAAGGAGTGTCACAATGAACTCACTTCGGGGGAGATTGTTAGCCTCAAAATATTGAGTCGAACAAGGAATTCGTGTCATTATATATTAGGTCTCGGTCACTTAATTAATTATATGTTGTAATAGGCTAGACGGGTAAAAGGGCTTATTTAGTAATCTAATATTGTATGTGTAATGGGCCTAAGCCCAAGTCAATCCCAAGCCCATCCCACCTAGAAAGCCCATGGCTCATTAGGGTATTTAAACCATTTTCCACTATGGAAAATGGTGTTGATTCTCATTTGTTCATTTTCTCATTTGCAAGAAATAACCAACTCTTTTTTCTCTCTACTTTCTCTCCTCTAGTCACTCTCTAAAATTTCTTACTTCCTTTTCCTCTTATCTATTTTTCTGTTCAATGAGAAGTGCAAGAGAATCTGGGTTCAGACATATATATATATATATATATATATATATATATATATATATATATAAACTTTAAAACCTTACTAAAAACCCTAAACCCCTAACCACTAAATTTTATACCAAAAATCTAAACCCTTAACCATTAAACCCTATACCAAAAACCCTAAACACCTAACCACTAAAACCTATACAAAAACCCTAAATCCCTAACCACTAAACCATATACCAAAACCATAAACCTTGTGCCAAAAACCCTTAACCCTCCTCCCTAACCACTAATCCTTATACCTAAACCCAAAACCCCTAATGGTATGTGTGTAATTACACATACCTTTTACCTTTAAAATCGACCCTATACGACCAAAAACGCACATAAAATGCCATAAATATGCCTGTTTTTATGTTTATGCTGTGCAGGTACCGGATATTCACTAAAGGACAAAAACAAAGCTAAACCGGACAAAACTGAGCACGGATTTGGAAAGAGCGCGAAAAACTGAGGCCAAGGGTTCAAAAGATTGAAAAAAGAGCTAAAACGGAAATTTCCGGATCGACTCGACAACGTTTGAGAATTTGATGAAGTCAAGACGAAGTCGAAGTCAACCCCGGGATATGGTGTTGGAAAGAGAATCAAAAAAACCGAACCCGAAAACCTAAATTTCTAAAAATAGGCCCACCCGTACCCACCTAGTGGGCCCGGATCAGCCCACTTTATTGAAATTAAAAGCATTTAGTCCAAAAAGCCCAAAACCCATTTTTATAACTACCCGGCCCAAACCATTTAAACCTTCACGGGCCCATAACCGAATCCAAGCCCAATATCTTTTAAAACCCAAAATGAACTTGGAGGGGCATTTCTGCCAACCCTCCAAAGCTATAACTCACAAGGACCATGTATGTAATAACTTATATAACCCTCAAGGGGTTATTCTGCCAAATCCCAAACTTTGACACAACCACACGGACTTAGCTTGCAATTAAAAGACACAAGATGAGGGGCTCGTTCTGCCATTTAACCAAACTCACCCTTTTATAAAACCATACACACTGTACATCCTCCCCACTTTCCCGCCAAATCATCCCCTCACCCTCTGTCACTTTCATACACCTTGGACACTGTTCCCAAACGTCCAAAACTGTCACCACCACCTATCCCCACCCCACATGGCCTCTTTGACAAGCTGGCGATCCTCCAAGCCCCTATTGGCTCAAAACGATCAATGGACATGATGAAAAACCTTGGGCACAAAGAAAAGATCAAGGGCCAGGATTAAGTGTGAAGTTTACCTCTCACATCACAAACACAACAAGCACACAAGTTTGAAGCTGGGCTGCTTATTTAAAGAGATGACGACAGAGAAGAAAAGTCATGTAGGAGTAGGATAATTTTAATTTTTAAAATGATTTTTATTATGTTTCTTTATAATCTGTTTGTTTTTAACTTTAAAGTCTTGTAAACCTTATTGTTTAAATGAAAATTTTAAGTTCATGCTAGAAAGTAAAAATAATATGTCTATCCTCCTCGTTAAACGTTTTCTATTGTTCTAGCTTACTTGTGCTTTCAATCTGCTAAAACTTGTTGTTTGTTGCTTATTATATCTGCTTAATACCTGGAATTGTTAACTTTTTGTTTAAATCCTTTTATTTAGTTTTAAAATTCGATTTTTGAAAGTTAAGGGGGTGTTTGGGACTAAGCTTAACATGGGTCAGAATGGATATGTAAATAGGATGGGGTCATTGGGTCAATTAAAATAAGCTATTTTAAGGTGCATTAAGCAGTTTTCAAAAGTTTTCCAAGCCTCATCTGTTTTTCAAGGTGATAGGAGTTCATAGTGTGAATTTGCCAGTTTGATTCCTTAGAAGCCAGCTTATGTAGTTTACTTTTCCCAAATGGTAGTTAAGTAGTGTGGTTACACTTGCTTCATAGTCCTAATGTAGTAGTAGTTTTAGTTTAGGCATGCATTTACCCCTTGTGCTCCCATCATATCTGTCAAATTTATTTCATTGTCAAAACTGTTTTTTTAGTCCATTTATCAGTTGGTTACTTTTGTTGTTGGGATCAAATTTTTGGTATACAGGGTCACTTGGGGCCTGTCTCTATCTGTTTAAACTTATCTTGTCATTTTGGGCTTATCAAGGCTTACTTATAAGCACTTTATTTTCACCTTTTAAACTGCCAAATCAAAAGTGCCCTGGTGCTAGGGAGTCCTTTTTAAGCCACTTTTTATGGCTTATTTGTTAGCCTCAGGGTAAGTTATTTGCCTTTATTGAAAGTCCATAAGCTGCTTATTAAGCCCTAGGAATCAATAAGCTTAGGAGCCCCTTTAGAGTGCTTAAAATTAGCCCCTAAGTACCCACATTTATTGGACCATTTTTTGTAAGCTTGCTTAAGCTTATTTTAGTTTCTAGGCTTATTGGCTCAATCTTTATAGCTTATTCTAGTTTTAGCTTGCCTATTTAGTTTAGGTACTTTCCTTAGCTTAGTTTTCCCTGCATTGCTTATTTTGTCCTTTAAAGAGCTTATTAGCTTACCCTTTAGGACTTAGTGCAAAAGTCATCTCTGCCCTTTTTCATAGCTCTTTTTATAGCTTATTTTTGTTTCAATGTTTGTTTCCTTTGCATTTTGAGGAAACCTATAAGTAGGTTTAGACGCCCATAATAAGCTTTAAAGCCCAAATCATTTCTGGTGGCTATTTAAGCACAAAAAGCTGTCCCAAGTACCATTTGTATGCATTTTTGTGGACTTAAGTGCTTTATTGTTTTGGATCCAGGGGCTTATTGGTTTTGCTATTTTTTGGGCTATTCCGGTTGAAACAGCTATTAGTTCTCAGCATAGTTCCTTTTAATTTATTTTCTTTTAGTTTAGTGCTTATTCGAGCTTAATTGCTTCCTAGCTTAAATTTCTAAGTAATAAAGTTTTTTTTACTTCTGTCTATTCTAGCTATTTGTAGTATTCAATCCTTGCTTATTTATGTCTGTTTTTGCTTATTAGGTGTAGTCTAGCTTCTATTTTTGCTTATTCGTTTTTGTCACTTGCTTAATTGTGTAAAAAATCCCAAACAATCAAGCCACTTGTGCCTTAAAGCACATTAAGCTAGTTGTCTGTTTTAAATAAGCTTTTTCAGCTTATTCTTAGCTTTTCACAAAAAGTCCTAGTTATAGAAAATGATAAGCTCCATGTGGTCTACAAGTTTGTGTAAAAAAAATTTGAATTTAAAAAAAGGTACTGTAGCATTAAAAAAAAGGGTGGGAGTGGGACTCGAACCCCTCCCCTCACACTCACAACACAACACTCTTACCACTCGGCCCGGCAGGGCTATCCAACCATATGTTGCAAGATTTAATTCAAATACTCATTTTCCCCTTTTAGCTTATAAGCTCTTTCCACCTTATTTTGAGCTTATTCATAAGCTCAATCTCGGGTTTCTTATTTTTCCTAGGTTAGTTTTAGGGTCTAGTATTTTAGGTAATTTTTTCAGAATTTTTAAAATTAGTTTAGTATTTTTTATAATTTAATTTCGTTAAAAGTTTTAAAAATTCATAAAAAATACAAAAATTATCAAAAAAATATTTTTCTTTTTTAGGAAATTTTCTTTAGTCATATTTTACGTAGGAAAAATAGAAAAACTTTCGTAGGGTTAATTTTGCAAACTTTTGATTTTTAAAAGAACGGGTCTCGGGCCCGGTTTTCGTTTTAACTCGTTTTCACTCAAATTAACTCCGTTTTCGGTCTAGTCTTTTTCATTCTTCATTTATAGTCCCCTAGAGTAGATTAGAAGTAAAAATTTCTTTTTAGGGCTAATTTTTAAGATTTTAGGTTTTTGACCCCTTGTTCGGGATTCCTGCTCTCGTTTTTCAGTTTAATTTCATAATTTTTAGGTTTTTCTCAATCGTTTTTGCTTGTTATTGATTAATTTAACTTTCTACACTCTCAAATCATTAATCTCATTCAAACTCCAATTTTCCGACTGTATCGATTCTCAAGCACAGCCTCGCTGGGGATAAACGACCCGGGGATATTCTATACTATTTCTCGGTTTCATTGATTGTTTTTAGATTATACTTATTATATATATTTTATTATATATATTATATATATAGTTCAAAAATATTCAATCAAATTTTTGGCGCCGCTGCGTCTGACCATTTGTGTTTGAATCTGTGAATATTATCATATAAAAAAAAACCTAAAAGTACAAAAATATTTTCATTTTCTTTTTAGTATAATTATCATTTAAAGAAAAAAAAAGAAAATCAAAAATATAAAAACATTGTCTATAAAAACAAATAAAAATCATCATCAATATAATGCTTTCAACTGAAGCATTATCATAATAAGTTCCCGAACAAAAGATTTAAAACTTGCCTTTGTGTCACTTGTAGAAAACAGGCTCACCTTTAATGATAAACAAACAATAAGAGGGGTAATAAGGAGGGTTGTTCCGAGGAACTACACCCGAAAGAGAAGGTTTTTAATAGCTTCCCTATCCCGCTCCTCCGCTTCCTTTGTCGTTTTCTTTTATGAGAGCTACCGTTAAACAAGTGATTATTGGTTTAAGTTGTCTTAACTCATTTTATTATCCGTAAAAAAATATGTTGTTGTAAAAAAATACGAAAAGCCAAAAGTATAACTTCTTTTTCTCCCCAATCCATTTAATTCTTTTTTAGCCTCAATTGTTTAATTCTATGGCGTCACTACGATCGTCGTTCGAATCACCTTTACGCGATTAAAGAGTGTTCGACTTGTGGAAATTTGCACACCAAAACTGTGTTTTTCCAAATGGGAGTCTGAGACCAAGCATTCTTGTTTCCCATACCCCAACTTGTCTCAACGACCCTTTAAAATTAAAAAATTTGTCTCGATTGTGGAGACCCCGTTCATTGTCTATATTGTCGACCAATGTGCCTGAATGACTAAGACATGGAAGGAAGTTTTCAGACTTCAAGACACTTCAAAGTCATCCAATGACGATACTAACTTTGTTGATCAAGAGCCATTCGTTGTCAAACAAGGCCCCGGTGTAAATTCCTCGCAAAGTCCTCCACACATTGATCGTTGTTGTTACGAGTGTGGTGATTCGTTAGACGATATCTTTTGTCAACGATGCACTTGTAATGCTATTCCGGAGATGAAATTCATTCACTTATGATTCCAATCATAATTTTGTGGATGATTCTCCTAACCCACCCCCACAACCCCCGACGTATACTTATGAGTTTTGTGGGAACGATGCTTATTATGGTCACGATTGTCCACCTCAAGTTCCGTTTACCTATAATCCGGAACCGTGTTACAATCAGGACTTTAATTTCCCACAAAATTTTCAAAGTTTTCAACAACAATATATTTGTTGTACCCGTTGTGGGGGCCCGCATGAGGCTTTTCAATGTCAACCGTTGAATTATTATGAACCTAATCCGTGTTATGATTCTAATTATTCCGGTTATGACCAATTTGATAATTTTCACCCACAACAATTTCCTTGTTGTGAAAATTGCGGGGGTCCTCATGAAACTTACCAATGTCAACCAATGAATGAAGATTATTATCACGAGCAAAATTCTTGCTATGATCCTAATTCTTTTGGTTTTGACCAATTTCAACCCCCGCAATATACCGTCAATCATCCAATCTTAAATGCTCAAAATGACCTTCTCAATTCTCAAAATAAGCTTTTGGAGCAAATAACATCCGTATGTGATATGGTTGGTCAATATATACAAAAGAAGGAAGAAGAAAAGCGAATTGAAGAAGAGCAAGCGGCTAAAGCCCGATATTGGAAGATTCCCGTTTGCTACGATGATGACGATGACGAGGAAAGTTCTATTCCTTTGAAAGATACTATTATTTCTGGACTTCCTCCGTGTGTTGCAATCACACCCGCTTTATCAACCGAGGAGCCCGTTGACTCTCTCATAATGGAGGATGAGCATCTTGACACTATTCCGGCAACGGAATCGGACGAATTCATAAAGTCCAGTGTTGAGAACCTTGTCCAAAACCCAAGTGAGTCCGAGGATTTCTCTGATATCGAAAGTGAGTGTGATATGCCCGTTTGTGATGATTTTACGACTTTCTCTAATCTTCTCTTTGATGCTAACGACGATTTTTCCTCTAGTGACGACGAGTCATTTTCTGATGAGGACGTTCCGAACAAAATTTATTCGAACCCTCTTTTCGATGAAGAAATCATTTCCGTTAAGATTGATGCTTCGATCATTTCTATGATTGATTCTCTCGTCGAGCAGTTCTCCGGTGAACTCGCTCATAATGATTTAATTCCACCGGGAATTAATGAAGCCGACTTTGATCTTGAGGAAGACATTCGTTTTATTGAGAGATTGTTGTACGATAATTCATTTCCCCGACCACCGGAAGCTTTTCAAGCTAATTCCAATACAATCATCGATTCTTTTCCCACATTTCCTATCCCCGTTGAGGATAGTGACTCTCTTAGGGAAGAGATCGATATATTACACGGTTCGGATGACTCGATACCACCGGGTATTAAGAGTGATGATTTTGACTCGGAAGACGACAATAATTCTACTTTCCTTCCCGAGTTCGAATCATTCCATGTTGATTATCCCGATTCGGGAGATTCAACCATTGATGTGGTGGAAGACATCCCCGTGGATGTGCCTAATATTTTGCCCACCCATCCCGCCCTTCATGCGGATTTCGACTTCATTCCTTCTAATGATCTCGGATCCGATCTTGATGATTCTTCTCCTTCCGGAGATAGAAACAAGATTTACGATCCGGGGATATGTATTGAAGTCGAAGCCATGAGAATTCTTGCTACTCTTTCTCCCGTGATTGATACTTTACTTCCATTTTCATCCAAAAATGATAACAAAGTTTTCAATCACGGTGTTCTTGCTTCAAAGGAGAAATCTCCTCCTTTTTCATCACATCGGGGCCTTAAAGCTTCTAAGCTATTTCATCAGAAAAGCCTGATGTTGATTCATGGAGACAACACTCCTAATTTGGGTGTTCTTCATCTCCATTTCTATCCCCCTTGACAAGCTCTAGTATGGGGGGATCGGGTCAAGCTCAGTGACCTTAAACAAGCACTTCGTGGGTGGCAACCCATGCTTATCCATTCTATCTTCTTTCTTATTTGCTAATAAGTATTTTGTGTTGTGAGGAGGCTCGCCTCTTCCATTATCTGTGTTTTGTGTTTTATGATTGTCCAGGATTGTCCCGGATTTTTGAAGCCTCTCGTGCTCGCGGTTTATGTCCTTCGACCACAAGAGCTTCACATCCACAACTTCATTTTGAGAAATCCAATATCCAAAGACTAACGTTTATCTTTAAGCATACTTAATAAACGGCTTAGGATTTACGTAGAGACCCTTCTTAAAACATTGAGGACAATGTCTAATTCTAGTATGGGGGATCTATCGATTTGATTGTGCCTGCAGCCTTTGTTTTCACGTAATCCCGTTTTTACCAAAAATATTTTGAAAAAAATACCAAAAAATGAAAAAATTTAAAATTTTTCAAAAAGAAAATAAGTGTTTTGTCACAATTTTGACTTTCCTGCTGGGTAGAATAAGAATAAATTTTGACTCGATCGAGCGTGTTGAGCTCTACCTTGTTCCTTAACTTTTAGACTAAGCATTCGCGAAATTGCGAAGAACGAAAAATGATAGTGTTAAGTAGAAGTTGGATGCTAAGCAAGGATTATTTGGAAATCTTAAGAGCTCATGTATGTAATTTGTGGCTTTTTCTTCCATAAGCTCCTAACCGGACTAATAATACGTGCTATTTTGGAAATTAAACTTAAATCAACAATTTTTATGTAGTTAATAGCAAAAATTTTAGTCTTGGTTCAATTTTATATTTAAATTTTCCAAAAAAAAGGTCTTCTCTATATATCGTGAAATAAAGTAAAATGAAATGAAAAAAAAGAAAAAGAAAAAATGATGAGTAATAATTATAAACTGTGGGCTAATAAAAGTTTGCTGCATCTTGCCGGCTCACAACCGATGTTGCAGCCTTCTAAATAAAGCCCATAGTAAGAATAATAATCCGAGACTGATAAAAGTTTGCTGCATCTTGCCGGCTCACAACCGATGTTGCAGCCTTCTAAAAGGTCGAGGGTTACAATTGCATCAATGTTATGTTTAATATTAAGTATGAATTAATAAATGTAAGATCTCTTTTTGTTAAATTTAAATATGCTTTTGAACTTTGACTATTTCATTTTAAGTTGTAATTTTTTAAAATAAGCTATGTATAAACGGGAAACCTAAAAGTTCTTGAAACCAAAGGTCCGTGAGTCCCGATACTAGTCTTTGTGGGGTGTCAAAAGCCTGGTCACTTAGCCGCAAGGTTAGGATGTGCCGAGACGAAAGTCGCTACATGGGATGATCTCGCCTTGAAACTCATTATTCTCGGGTGGAACGTGAAACATAGAATTTTGCAAAACGTTGATCCATGGTTGAAATTCAAAATGGCACATTCACCTAATATATAATAATTGTCGGGAGTAAAAAGTTCACAAGTTGCAAATATGAGTAGTGTTAGCATCTTAACTTATATTTAACGGTGATTTCGTTTTAAGCTTGGTTTGGAATAAGTGAAAAGTCGGGAACGATGAATTTATCCTGTTTGGGGGCATTTTAGGATTAAAATGCATCTTGTTCTATGATCCCTAAAAGTTATAAAAATAACGAAAGTCAAACGTTCTAGTTAGTTGCTTAATATGAAAAGTACAAAAAAAAGAAAAAAAGAAAAATGAAAAGAACAAAAATATGTGTAATAATAATAATACATTTAAAAATGGTAAAAACGGGGCTTTTCTAAACTATTGATTCTTTAATTCCCCTTGACGAACACTTAGCTACTTTTCGAGGTTATTAGTCGAGGGGGATTAAGAGTCTTAGTTTTCTAAGTGCTTACTTATAGCATTGCGTGAGGACACGCAATAGTTTAGTATGGGGGATTTTGGTATGTGTGTAATTACACATACCTTTTACTCAATAAAACGACCCTAAACGACCAAAAACGCACATAAAATGCCATAAATATGCTTGTTTTTATGTTTGTACTGTGCAGGTACCAAATATTTCACTAAAGGACAAAAACAAAGCCAAACCGAACAAGACCGAGATCGGAATTGGAAAGAGCGTGAAAAACCGAGGCCAAAGGTACAAAAGGATTAAAAACGGAGCTAAAACGGACATTTCCGGATCGACTCGACAACGTTTGTGCATTTAATAAAGTCAAGACGAAGTCAAAGTCAACCCTGAGATACGACATTGGAAAGGGCATCGAAAACCGAACCTAAAAACCTAAATTGTCAAAAGTGGGCCCACCCGTACCTACCTAGTGGGCCCGGGTCAGCCCACCTATATACTAAACCCACTTTTTAATACATAAGCCCAAAATCCCAATTCCCTTTTTTTTAACATACCCGGCCCATTACTTAGCCCAAAACCAAACCCAAGCCACTTAACAACCGTTACCCATTGCACCCTTACACCGTTAGTCCCTTAAGGACTGACGGTGCAATCATTTACAAACTACAAGGGCTTAACTTGCCAAACAAAGGACTAAACTTGCAAGATCACTATAAACCTTGAGGGACTAAATTTGCCCATTCCCCAAACTTTCACCCCTGCTCACCCTTATAACTCTTTTTTTCTTCCCGCCAAACACAAACTCATCCATCCCTGTCACCATCACCCTCGACCACCACACACAACCTGCCAAACCACCAACCCCACAACCCATGTTGGCAATCCCAGGGAATTTGATTGGTGGATGGAAATCAAGGGCTAAGATTTAGAGCTTGGAGAGCAAGAAGTATGGATGGCCAGGATGAAGCTTTGAGCTCTCTCACAACAAAAACACAAGAAACACATAATGGGAACCTTGGCTTCTTATAAATAGAAAGAAGACATTGAATAAATGGATGATATTTTTTTAGTTGTAAATTTTATTTTTATTTTTAGAAATGACTTAAGTTATATTTTCTTGTGTTTAAATTTCCTGACAAAAGCCGAGTAATCTTTTTTTGTAATAATGAATTTCCATTTTTCAAGTTTTTTAGTAAAAACATCTTTGATATCTCCTAACTGCTTATTTGTTTACTTAGCTTATAAGTGCTTATTTTCCTGTCAACATTGCTCCTTTATGTTTGTTTTTACTTATTCATTAACTTTGTTTGCAAACTTTAACTTAAAAACAGCTTTTACAGTAAAACAAAATGTGCAACACCCTTTTAAAGAAGTGTTTGGGTTAACTGCTCAAAATGGGTTAAATTTGTGTAAAACCACTTTGGGTCAGTTTGTCTGTTTTCACAAGCTCATTGAAGTCACTTTAATCAGTTTTTAAAAGGTTTTACAGTTTAAATATGAGTTTTGTAGTTTTATCTTAAAATGCTTTAAATCTGTCTTGACAAAACAGATTATTCTAGCTTATTTGATAAGGCCTTGATATTAGCTTTTAAGTATTGTTTTTATGCCCTTTTTAGTCTCCTAATGCAGTAGAAGTAAGTTAAGCATGATAATTTTTGACCATTTTGAGTTATGCAAAATTATGTCCTAGTTTTTATTGCCTTTTTAAGGTCATAGTTCAGCAGCCTAAATTAGATAAGCCCTTTTAGTTTTAAGCTATGATTTTTAGAATATAAGCTCAAGTCCTTTTAATAGCTTATTTAAGGCTGCAAATAAGCACCCCTTGTCCTTTTAAGAAATCCAAAATCAGCAGCTGCTGAGTATGTTGCCCTATTTCACTTGCTTTTTCTTTCCTTATTTGTTGTTCAAAATGCCCACTTTTTGTTCCTAGGTGCTTATTGGCTACCTGTTTTTAACTTTTGTCTTTTACCTTTTGCTTATTTGTTCTAAAAAGTAGCTTAAAAATGAGTCCTTGAAATGTTTTGCACCTTTTAGTTAGCTTTAACTTATTTGCTTTTCTAGCCTTTTTGCTTATTTATTCTTAGCTTATTTTGGTTTCTACTAGCTTATTAGGAGTAGGGCATCATCTGTTTTTGCTTATTTTCTTTTTTCCTTTAGCTTATTTAGCCTTGAGATGCTTAACAGTTTAGCAGTTTTAGCTTTAGCTAAGTCTCTTAGCTTATTTGCTTATTATAGTTTAGGATTCTGCTTATTTTATATTTAAGGGTGCTCATTAGGTGTAGGGTAGTTTGTAGTTTGCTTATTTACCTTTTTATTTTGCCTATTAGTTCTAAGATAAGCCCTTAGTTTAAAAGTCTTATTGTCCTTTGTTAGTTTAGCAATCTGTCTGTTTTTAATAGGGCTTTTCCCAGCTTATTTTTAGATTTCATAAAATGTTCTAGTTACAAAAAATGCTTATTTTAAGGTGCTTATTAAGTTTGTGTAAAAAAAGTAAAAAAATGTTTAAAAAAAAGGAGAAGGCCAGGACTCGAACCCCAGACCTCCCTTATAGAACACATAAGCCTCACAAACCCACACACTTAACCAACTGCCCTTGGGACTTCTTCAGTTAATACTTTGCATTATTTTACCTTTATACTCATTTTGTCCCTATAAGCTATCAGCCCTTTAAGTGCTTCTTCTGGCTTATTTATAAGCTGTCTTTTCTAACTTTTATTTTTCCTTAATTCTGCATACTTTTATCTACTTTTCCCTATTTTTTTAGATTTTTCTCATTTTGTTTACTATTTTTAATCATTTTTTCTTTTTAAAACAGTTTTTAAATCATAAAAAATTAAATAAAAATCAAAAAAATATAATTCTTTTTTTTTAAATTTTCTTTTATCATGTAGGACCTAGGAAAAATAAATTTTCATCCGTAGGGTTATTTTTGCAAAATTTCATTTTTTAAAAGAACGGGTTTAAAACCCCGTTCTCGTTTTCGCATTTTAAGTTTATTTGCCTTTATTTTTCTGTTCCCGTAGACTTAGGTTTTCCTTTTATGCCTTATTTATGATTCTCGTAGAATTTTAAGTCATTTATTTGCCTTTTTATGCTTTCCCGTAGTTTTATGTTTAATTTCCCGTGCCTTTTTATGATTTTCCCGTAGTTTTAAGTATATCTTAGTTTAAATTTTTGTAATTTCCCGTAGTTTTAGAAAACCCAATCAAATCCTTCTTTATTCAAGCATCCAATTGTCAAACCAAATACGTAACCGTCAATTTCACGCCTCGTCGGGGAAAAACGACCCGGGTCCGGTTTTAAACTTTGTGGATAACGAAGCGAGAGACCGATACTTCCGGTAATACTATACTATATATTTGATATAATTAACCCTAAAAAGTTGATTATCATTTTGGCGCCGCTGCCGGGGAGGTGTGTTGCGACAATATCGTTACGGTTTGACGATTAGTGACTTGAAGACCCTTCCTCGTGAAGTTATCATTCTCGTTTGTGAATATTTTCTTATTATTATAAAAATATAAAAACACAAAAATATTTTTCATTTTCTTTTATAAAAACAAGAAAGAAAAATCAAAAATATAAAAACATTATCCTTAATTATCAATAAAAATCATCATCAATATAATGCTCTCGACTGAGGCATTATCATAATAAGTTCCCAAACCAAAGATTTAAAACTTGCATTTGTGTCACTTGTGAAATACGGCTCACCTTTACGAGATTAACAAACTCTAAGAGGGGTATAAGGAGGGTTATTCCGAGGAACTACGACCCAAAAGGAAAAGGTTTTTAATAGCTTCGCGCTTTCCTGCTCCTCCGCTCCTTTGTGCGTTTTTCTTTTAAAGAGCTACCGTGAAGCAAGTTGATTATTGGTTTAAGTTATTCGAATCTCGTTTTGTCCGTTAATAAAATATGATGTTTAAAAAACTCAAAAATCCAAAAATAATCTCCTTTAACCTCTTTGCCATTTAATTCTTATTCTTATCCCTCTATTTTTAATTCTTATGGCGTCCCTCGATTATCGTTTAAATCCTCTTTACACGATTATGGAATGTTCATCTTGTGGAGCTTTGTACAATAAATCATGTGGTTGTTCTAAAGGGGGTCTCGTAGACAAGTTCGTTCGTGATCCTAATAAAACACCCGACTCATCTCAACGACCCCCTCAGGATTGTGTGAAGTGTGGAAACCCGGTTGAAGGTCCAAATTGTCAAGGATGTGCTCTATGGCGAAAGAAATTAAAGGAAGTTTGGTTTACAATTTGTCATGAAAATGGAATTTACCAAGACCTTCTAAACACTTACGAGTCATCCGATGGACTTACCAACGTTTTAATGCTTCTCGAGAGCCATGTCGTGTCAAACAGGAACCTACGGTGAAAATTTCCCTCGCAAAGTCCTCCACAAATTAACCACAATTGTTGTTACGAGTGTGGTGATTCGTTAGATGGAATCTTTTGTCAATGATGCACTTGTAAGTCTTGTGGGAAAGGTGCTCATATTGGTTATAATTGTCCACCGAAAGCTCCAGTTATCTCTAATATGTAATCAAACCATTGATGAGCTCCCACAAACTTTGCCAAGTTTTGATTCGACGTGCTATTCTGAAAAAGAAAATTCATTACCTTACGTTTCAAAACCTAACTTTGTTGATGATTCTCCTAACGTTTTCAACCCACCTCCACAACCTCCTATGTATTCTTGTGAATTTTGCGGGAACGATGCTCGTTATGGTCACTATTGTACACCTCAAGTTTCGTTTATCTATCTGGAACCGTGTTACAATTAAGACTTTAATTTCCCGTAAGATTTTCATGATTTTCAACAACAATATCTTTATTGTGAAAATTGCGGAGGCCCGCATGAGGCTTTTCAATGTCAATCATTGAATTATTATGAACCTAATCCATGTTATGATTCTAATTATTCCGGTTATGACCAATTTGATAATTTTCACCCACAACAATTTCTTTGTTGTGAAAATTGCGGGGGTCCTCATGAAACTTACCAATGTCAACCAATGAATGAAGATTATTATCACGAGCAAAATTCTTGCTATGATCCTAATTCTTTTGGTTTTGACCAATTTCAACCCCCGCAATATACCGTCAATCATCCAATCTTCAATGCTCAAAATGAGCTTCTCAATTCTCAAAATAAGCTTATTGAGCAAATGACATCCATACGTGATATGGTTGGTCAATATATGCAAACGAAGGAAGAAGAAAAGCGAATTGCGGAAGAGCAAGCGGCTAAAGCTCGATATTGGAAGATTCCCATTTGCTACGATGATGACGATGACGAGGAAAGTTCTATTCCCTTGAAAGATATTATTATTTCTGGACTTCCTCCGTGTGTTGCAATCACACCCGTTTTATCAACCGAGGAGCCCGTTGACTCTCTCATAATGGAGGATGAGCATCTTGACACAATTCCGGAAACGGAATCGGACGAATTCATAAAGTCTAGTGTTGAGAACCTTGTCCAAAACCCAAGTGAGTCCGAGGATGCTTCCGACGGTGTGTGTGATTTGCCCATTTGTGATGATTTTCCCAAGAGTCATCTTGTTAGTTTCTCTAACCCTCTCTTCGATATCAATGATGATTGTACCTCAAGTGATGATGAGTCATTTTCCGAGGAGGACGTTCCAATGGAGAATTTTAAAATTTTCGCTAATCCCCTCTTTGATCTTGATGAAGAAATCATTGCTACCGAGGTGAATCTAATTCAAAATGAGGTGTTAGAAAGTATCACTTCAATTCCCCCGGGAATTGATTCCTTTGATGCCGAATCCAATCTTATAGAATCTCTGCCTAATCAAAATACTTCGATTGATTCTTCTTCTAAGATTGATTCTCTTCTTGATGAGTTCGCCGGTGAACTCACTCTTCTCAAATCAATTCCACCGGGAAATTGATTGATATAAACCTTTATCCGAGTGAAATTCTCCAGTGAGAGGTTGCTTTATGATAACTCATCTCCTCGCCCTCTGGAAGATTCTAATTCTGATGTTATCGATGCTATAACCGAATCTTTCTCTCCTGTCTCATAACCCGTGAGAATACAATGACTCCTCTCAATAAGAGGAATTGATTTATTTCTACTCCTGAAGACTCGCTTCCACTGGGAGGCAATGAGACCAGATGACTAGACTCTAAGGGATATCCTTTTCTTTGAAGAATTGCTTACCGATGATTCCCTTTCGCTCCCTAAGCATGAGTCTTTCCACTTTGAAAGTGATTATGATCCATCATCCCCTCGCCCTCCGGCGAAACCACCGGATGATGATGAAATTGAGCCCGATACGGGACTTTTGACTACAAAAGTGGTGGGTGATATTTCTGAACACTATGTTCTTATACCTAGACTTTTGGGCCCTAACCCACTCCTTGTCCCAGTGATCAAAAACTTATACTTCATTTTCATCCGAAATATGTGACGAAAGTTCATCTCTTATCACATCGGGGCTTTAAAGCTTCCAAGCTTTTTCATCAGAAAAGCCCGATGTTGATTCATGGAGACAACACTCCTAATTTGGGTGTTCGTCATCCCCATTTTTATCCCCCTTGACAAAGCTCAAGTATGGGGGGATCGGGTCAAGCTAAGTGACCTTAAACAAGCGCTTCGTGGGTGGCAACCCATGCTTATCCATTCTATCTTCTTTCTTCTTTCTAATAAGTGTTGTTGTGATGAGGCTCGCCTCTTCCATTATCTCGTGTTTTGTGTTTTGTGGTTTATTGTCCAGGATTGCCCGGATTGTGATGACTCTCGTGCTCGCGGTTTTGTCCTCCGATCACTCGATCTTCACATCCTCAGCTTCATTTGGGAATCCAATATCCTAATCTTATCGACTAACGTTTATCTTTAAGCATACTTAATAAACGGCTTAGGATTTGCATAGAAACCCTTCTTAAAACATTGAGGACAATGTTTAATTCTAGTATGGGGGGATCTTCGATTTGATTGTGCCTGCAGCAGTTGTTTTCACGTAATCCCGTTTTTACCACCAAAATTTCAAAAAAAATGAAAAAAATTTAAAAAATTTCAAAAATAAAATAAGTGTTTTGTCACAATTTGACTTTCCTGCTGGGTAGAATAAGAATAAATTTTGACTCGGTCGAGCGTGTTGAGCTCTAGCTTGTTCCTTTAACTTTTAGAAGAATAAGCGTTCGAGGATTGTGGAAGAATGAAAAATGATAGTGTTAATTATTAGTGGGATGCTAAACAAGGATTATTTGGAAATCTTAAGAGCTCATGTGTGTAATTGTCGCTTTTTCACACCATAAGCCTCTAATCGTACTAATAATACGTCTATTTTTTGAAAATTAAACTTAACCAACAATTTTTTGAGATATAGTAATAATATTTTTAAGCCTGTAAGTTCAAATTTATACTTAAATTTTTCAAAAAGATGTCTTCTTTATATATTGTAAAAATAAAATAAAAATAAAAAAAATAAAAAAAAATGAAATATGATGAAAAATGAAAAAAATAGATATTAAATATAAACTGTGGGCTGATAAAAGTTTGATGTATCTTGCCGGCTCACAACCGATGTTATAGCCTTCTAAAGAAAGCCCATAGTAAGAATAAAAATCCGAGACTGATAAAAGTTTGCTGCATCTTGCCGGCTCACAACCGATGTTGCAGCCTTCTAAAAGGTCGAGGGTTACAATTGCATCAATGTTATGTTTAATATTAAGTATGAATTAATAAATGTAAGATCTCTTTTTGTTAAATTTAAATAGCGTTTGCGACTTTGACTATTCCATTTTAAGGTTTTTTTAATGAACATTGTAAAACACGTAAAAGAACCTAAGAGTTCTTGAAAACCAAAGGTCCGTGAGTCCCATACTAGTCTTTATGGGTGTCAAAAGCTGTTCCTTAGACGCAAGGTTGGATTGCCCGAGACGAAAGTCGCTACATGGGATGATCTCGCCTTGAAACTCATTATTCTCGGGTGGAACGTGAAACATAGAATTTTGCAAAACGTTGATCCATGGTTGAAATTCAAAATGGCACATTCACCTAATATATAATAATTGTCGGGAGTGAAAAGTTCACAAGTTGCAAATATGAGTAGTGTTAGCATCTTAACTTATATTTAACGGTGATTTCGTTTTAAGCTTGGTTTGGAATAAGTAAAAAGTCAGGAACGATGAATTTATCCTTTTAGGGGCATTTTAGGATTGAAATGCATCTTGTTCTATGATCCCTAACAGTTATGAAAATAACGAAAGTCAAATAAGTTAGTTAGTTGCTTAAAAAGAAAAGTACAAAAAAATGAGAAAAAGGAAAAGACCAAAAATATGTGTAAGAATAAGAATACATTTAAAAATGGTAAAAACGGGGCTTTTCTAAACTATTGATTCTTTAATTCCCCTTGACGAACACTTAGCTACTTTTTGAGGTTATTAGTCGAGGGGGATTAAGAGTCTTAGTTTTCTAAGTGCTTACTTATAGCATTGCGTGAGGACACGCAATAGTTTAGTATGGGGGATTTTGGTATGTGTGTAATTACACATACCTTTTACTCAATAAAACGACCCTAAACGACCAAAAACGCACACAAAATGCCATAAATATGCTTGTTTTTGTGTTTGTACTGTGCAGGTACCGGATATTTCACTAAAGGACAAAAACAAAGCCAAACCGGACAAAACCGAGCACGGAATTGGAAAGAGCGCGAAAAACCGAGGCCAAAGGTACAAAAGGATTAAAAACGGAGCTAAAACGGACATTTCCGGATCGACTCGACAACGTTTGTGCATTTAATAAAGTCAAGACGAAGTCAAAGTCAACCCCGGGATACGGCATTGGAAAGGGCATCGAAAACCGAACCCGAAAACCTAAATTGTCAAAAGTGGGCCCACCCGTACCCACCTAGTGGGCCCGGGTCAGCCCACCTATATACTAAACCCACTTTTTAATACATAAACCCCAAAAAGCCCAATCCCTTTAAATAAACCCGGCCTAACACCTGTGGCCCAAAACACCACCTAACAACCGTTAGCCCTTTTAACCAAAACCCTATAACCCTGTTAGTCCCAAAGACTGTGGGTGTAAACCCACGATATAACCTCAGGGACTGTTTTTGCCAAAAATTCCCAAAGTTAATACACCACAAGGACTAAACTTGCAAGATCACTATAAACCTTGAGGGACTAAATTTGCTCATTCCCCAAACTTTCACCCCTGCTCACCCTTATAACTCTCTTTTTTTCTTCCCGCCAAACACAAACTCATCCATCCCTGTCACCATCACCCTCGACCACCACACACAACCTGCCAAACCACCAACCCCACAACCCATGTGCTTCATAAGGTCCCCCCCCCCCTTTTCACATGCTTGCCAGACACGTTGGCAATCCCAGGGAATTTGATTGGTGGATGGAAATCAAGGGCTAGGATTTAGAGCTTGGAGAGCAAGAAGGATGGATGGCCAGGATGAAGCTTTGAGCTCTCTCACAACAAAAACACAAGAAACACACAATGGGAACCTTGGCTTCTTATAAAAAGAAATAAGACATAATTGAAGTAGATGGATGAGTAGTTTTTAGTTGTAATTTTAATTTTTATTTTTAAATGTCTTAAGTTATGTTTTCTTGTGTTTAAATTTCTATCAAAAAGCCGTTGTAATCTTTTTTTTATTAATGAAATTTCCATTTTCAAGTTTTTAGTAAAAACAGTCTTTGATATCTCCTAACTGCTTATTTGTTTACTTAGCTTATGAGTGCTTATTTTCCTGTCAACATTGCTCCTTTATGTTTGTTTTTACTTATTCATTAACTTTGTTTGCAAACTTTAGTTTAAAAACAGCTTTTACAGTAAAAAAAATGTGCAACACCCTTTTAAAGGGGTGTTTGGGTTAAGGGTACAAAACGGGTCAAATTTGTATCAAACCACTTTGGGTCATTTTGACTGTTTTCACAAGCTCAATTGAAGTCATTTTAATTAGCTTTTAAAAAGTTTTACAGTTTAAATATGAGTTTTGTAGTTTTATCTAAACTTGGTTTAAATCTGTCTTAACAAAACAGATTATTCCAGCTTATTTGTTAGGGCCTTAAGAATAGTTTTTTAGTGTTGTTTTTATGCCCTTTTTAATCTCCTAATGCAGTAGAAGTAAGTTAAGCATGATAATTTTTGACCATTTTGAGTTATGCAAAATTCTGTCCTAGTTTTTACCTTTTTCAATTCAATTTTTCAGATACTAAAAAAGGTTTTTAGCTTTTGAAAATTTGAGCATAAGCTCATTTTAGGCCAAACTAAATCTTTTTTCACTTAGTTTTAAGATTGGAGCTTATTCGCTAGCTTAATTGTTGGCCTGCTTATTGCCATATTTCATTGTAAGAAAACCAAAAAGAAGGGTGCCTTTGTAAACAATCACTTTTCCTTTAGCTTTCTCTCTGCTTAATTTTGTTTCAAACTTTGTTTTCTTTGCAGTTTCTTATAGCCCATAAGCTGAGCTTTTAGGACCTATAAGCTTTAAGCCCATAAGTTTCCTACTTGGGGCTTAAAAATTAAGCCAAAACTTGTCCTCTAGGCTGCCCTGCACCAGTTTTGTGCCTTAACTTATTTGACTATTTCTGGCTTATCTGCTTATTCTTCCTAGCTTATTTTTGTTAGTCTGTGCTTATTAGGTGTGGATTAACAGCTGTCTTAGCTTAGTCTGCTTTTTGCCCTAGTTTATTTAGCTTAAAAATTGCCCATCAGTTAGCTTAATCATGCCTTAGTGTAATATAGGTAATCTGCTAATTTCCATGGCTTAATCCCAGCTTAATTTTTAAGTTTCATAATAAGTCACTAGTTTTAAAGTTGTTAGTTTTCAGCTTATTTATAACTTTGTTTTTAAAGTTTTCAAAAAAATGGTTTAAAAAAAGGGAGGCATGGGGATCGAACCCATGACCTCCCCCTTGTATACCAAACGTCTCACACACAACCTCTGCTAACACTAATGCCCTTGGGTCTTTTCTGTCTAAACTTGCACACTTAATTCTTTTATCCTTTCTTTGACCTTTTAAGCTTATAAGCTGTTTTAGCTTATTTATGCTTATTTGATTAGTTGTATTCACCTTTTTATTTTTTCTAGATTCTGCACTGTTCAAGCTATTTTTCATGATTTTTCCAGATTTTTCCCATTAATTTTTCTTATTAAAACAGTAATTAAATCATAAAAAAATATTAAAAAGTCAAAAAAATATAATTATTTTTTTTTAAATTTTCTTTTATCATGTAGGACCTAGGAAAAATAAATTTGCATTCGTAGGGTTAATTTTGCAAAATTTTGTTTTTTTAGAACGGGTTTAAAACCCCGTTCTCGTTTCGCATTTTAAATGTCGTTATTTTGCCCTTTATTTTTTGTTCCCGTAGACTTATGTTTTCCTTTTATGCCTTATTTATGATTCCCGAAGAATTTTAAGTCATTTATTTGTCTTTTTATGCTTTCTCGTAGTTTTAAGTTTAATTTCCCGTGAACACTTTTTTATGATTTTTCCGTTAGAGTTGTAAGTTTGAATCTTTAGTTTTAGAAAATTTTTGTAATTTCCCGTAGTTTTAGAAAACCCAATCAAATCCTTCTTTTATTCAAGCATCCAATTGTTAAACCAAATACGTAACCGTCAATTTCACGCCTCGTCGGGGAAAAACAACCCAGGTCCAGTTTTAAACTTTGTGGATAACGAAGCGAGAGACCGATACTTCCGGTAATACTATACTATATATTTGATATAATTAACCCTAAAAAGTTGATTATCAGGCACGGATACCCGTATCTTCCTTGATGGATACGGCGCATTGGTCTTTAAAATATCTTCATTTAAGCTCCAAAATGCGCGCCTTTTGCTAATATTCACCAAACTTCTTATTAGTTACTGCAATTCTTAAATTATAAATGATTAAGTAACATTTATTTGCACATATTTATATAAAATGGGTTAAAACATGGAGTAAATAATGCTTTAAAATAGACGTTATGATGAATGTCAATAGGTTAGCTTATCAAGGTTATGGTTGATTATGTAAGACGCTTCCCTTTACACAAAGAATCTAGGGCTAACCTGGCCAAATATTCAATGAGTGTTCAAACCGCTGCTTAATTACAAGGAACATCTGGACACGATCAAACAAAAGATCAATATTTCTTTAAATGTTTCTTGCCCGTTGATCATCGAAAATGTTGATTATGCTGATTCTCTGTTATGATGGGTTTTTAATGAACAACGTGAATCAAGAGAAGGAAGCATCCTGTACCCCAGGATTCATCAAGCTTTCATACTTGTGATTTGATGAAGAATTTCAAGAGATTAACTCAACGAATTGTATATAGGATTATCATTATATCAAGGATTGATATTCATTGGGATAGTGTATTAACAATACTTGGGATGTGCGTGTGTACGAGGGTGCAGATTTCAGAATGTGTTTCTAACTAAGGAGATCGTGCCACTTGATGACTTTAAGGAATATGAGCACTTGTGTTTATGAATGCGATGTTCAATGAATCAACAGCCATCCGGTTGGTTTTACAACAAGGAACGCATAGGTCTATTACCTAGAGCACACACAGGACAACCTACCCGTACTGCTTTCCTCGGGGGGGTGGTGGGGGGGGGGGGGGGGGGGGGGGGTGGGGGGTGGGTGGGGGGGGGGGGGGGGGGAGGGGGGGGGGGGGGTGGGTGGGGGGGGGAGGGGGGGGGGGGGGTGTGGGGGGGGGAGGGGGGGGGGTGGGGGGGGGGGGGTGGGGGTGGGGGGGGGGTAGGGGTGGGGGGGGGGGGGGGGGGGTGGGGGGGGGGTGGGGGGGGGGGGGGTGGGTGGGGGGGGGTGGGGGGGGGGGGGGGGGGGGGGGGGGGGGGGGGGGGTGGGGGGGGGGGGTGTGGGGGGGGTGGGGGGGGGGGGGGGGGGGGGGGGGGGGGGGGGGGGGGGGGGGGGGGGGAGGGGGGGGGGGTGGGGGGGGGGTTGGTGGGGTTGTGGGGGGGGTGGGTGTGGGGGGGGGGGGGGGGGGGGGGGGGTGGGTCGGGGGGGGGGGGTGGGTGGGGGGGGGGGGAGGGGGGGGGGGGGGGGGGG